>PVHY01003829.1:0-101982 GCA_004024945.1 Uropsilus gracilis
CCCCCCCTTCCCACCATATCTAAATTATTAGAACTCTGGCAGCTCTTGCCATTGTAACAAAAGGTTTAATAATTTAAATCTGTAAAATACTGCTATAGCATTGCATTAGTTGCAGCAATTAAAACCCATCTGGGTGATGGGATGAAATGTTCACAATGGTCTTAATGATAGCCGAGGTCATGCATAAAATGTGCTTTCTCAGGTGTGGAGTAATTATGTCAAAGCACTATGAAAAAAAAAAAAAAATCCTGAATGTGGCAGGTGTTAACATGAGATAGTTGTGAGATTTCAGACATCTTACCAAAATACTAATCATAAATAAAACACCCAACTTCTTAGTAAGCGGTCATATTTGAATTGCCTCTGCTAATGTTTGCTTGTTCTCTCTGGAAGGTCATTCTTTTTAAATAGTGCATTGATAAGTACCGTCATCCTGGAACATGTATGACAAATTTAGGTCAGATTAATTGAAGAGAAGCACTCTCACAGATAAGGAGCTAATGGATGGTGATGATAGTTCACTACGAAATCAGTCAAGTGCTTGACTGTGTATAAAATGAGTGGGATTTCTTTTGTAAAGTGTTCACACTTTGAGTTGATTTTTGTATCGGTTGGCTTTCACAGAGCATCGTGCTCCAAAATTTTTTTTTTTTTTTTTGGTTTCTCATAAGGGACAAGAGGTCTGTGTTTGTAACACCTAGGGATGGTCCTTCTCCATGGTAACACATGATCATTACAGTGAAAAGGCAATGAAACCCCTCTGCATATTTCTTTACCAGTCTATATGCTCACTTAAGTGACACAGCTGCAAAAGTTGGAACTGGAAAGAACCTTGGAGTTTCTGTGGCCCAGCCCAACTTCTTCATTGAATACATGCAAAAATGGGTCCTAGAGAAAAGATCTGCCTAGCAATACCTCACATCACCTAACCACTCAGTAGTTCAAATTCTAAAGTGAAGGTAAGAATCCCTTCAACATCAAAAAATAATAATAATAATTTCTTTCCTACCTACTCAAAATCACTGAATAATCAAATTAGAGCATGTATGTGATTTTCTAAAATGGTAAACTTAATACTAATCATTATTATTTTAATTATAATAGTGATGATAAAGATGACATCTATTGAACACCTGGTATAGGTTGGCTACTGAGATTTACATACATGGTCTTGTAAATCATTCTCACTCTATCAAAAGGTGTATTTATTATTCCAGTTTAAGAAAGAAACTTACTGGTTTGTTCTTGAACATAAATAGTAGAGCTAAGAGTTAACCTCAGGCTCAGTTGAATGTATCAGCTCTTTCTCTTACTATGACCTAAGGCTTCACACCTTTTTCAGAAACAGAGCCCATACTGGATCACAGTTTTAGTACAGACTTTTCCCATTGTTCTAAATTAGTTCCATGAGCCTCCTTTGGAAGCAGGGAAAATTGAACTTACACCTGTCCCTTTCTAGGATTAATTTTGATGTATTCTTTACCTTTAACACTGGAGTTGGAACTAAAAACAGAAAATAAGAAACCTTCTGACATTACTATAGGTATTTTTGTGACCACCTGGTTACATTTTTAGTTCAGTGTCATGGCTTCCTATCTGCTGTGTATTTTGCCAGTGGAACCTGAAGTGTTCCATGTTCTCATAGCCAAATAAACCTTCAAATTCTGTGTTCTACTTGCCAGATGCAGTGAGCAAGAAGCTGCAAACTGCCTATCAGGAATTCAGAAAATAACCCAATATCAGGGCGATGACTCTGTCCCTCTATGTTTGTGTGTATGAGCATATACCCTATGATGTTAAAATGCTGCCACCTTCCGTTTAGCCCAGGTACTGCTGGTGCTACCCTCAGCTTCCTCTGTCCTCCAAGCTGATTTACACGGGGCTCTTCTGCAGGGTATGCAAGCTCTATGTGAAGCCTGCCAAAAATTCTTGATAGGCTCAGCTTTTGTGCTGCAGCACTTGAAAAGACCATGACTACTGCTATCCTACTAATGTGTGCTCAATATTTTTGACAGTTTGAATTGTCTAAGTAGCAGTTTATCTCAACATTCCTGGGGGTGTTTGTACCATTTAAAGATTCAAAAGAGAGACGATTAGAGAGCTTAGGATAGGACTCCTTTCCTAGTGTTCAGGTACTTGTGGGTTATTTAAATGTTGGTCATGATCTTATAAGGACACTAGGCTTATTCTCGGGTCTGTTTTCCGTTGAGACACTCCGTAGAAACAAAACACTGCATAGACAGGGCTGTAGATTTTAAATGAGCACCAGAGTCTATGTTTTTCTCCAGCTGAGAGGATTGAGCTAAAGAGATAGTGAGTTCCTGACCCCAGTAAGCTGGGCCTGCAGCAGCAGGCTTATCAAGGACAATCACCTCCAGCTTATCAGCATTAAGCTATTGTTTCCTACCAGACAGGAACCCTATAGCAATTACTGACACCACAGAATGATTCCTTCGACCTGGATCTTTGCCAGCCTGAAATTCCATCCCTGACATCTCCCCAGAAAGTGAGGGCAGGGCTCTATTTTATCTCAGTCCTACAGCCCTACAAAATTAGCCTCATCCAGGATCATTTCAATAACTATGACGTAGCTACTTTGGATCATGTCTACACACGTTTTCATGGGTGAGTGGGGCCTCCTTATATCATTAAAGTATCTCTCCATTTCATTAGATTATTAAAACTGGAAAGGCAAAGTCAGGAATAAAAAAATTTCTGGAAATATCAAAATGATCAAGTGTTTACTAACCACGTTTTATGGACTAGAACTATATTATGTTCTCTATCTATAATGAATTCAAATATCTCTTGTGTCTGACATTTCATGCCTTTTGTGTGTGTATATATATACACACACATATATATGTATATGTATATATACTCAATAGAAACCTGATTTACAAGCAGAAATATGTATTATCTCCTCATGAATCTTCATAGAAAAAAACTCATTTCCAAATTTTGTTTTCTTAAATAAAAATATTAATATCTTTACTTATTTGACTTCTTTTATGTATCATTTTCCTAAAAATGCTTTTCGTATTTTAAGAATCTTACATAAATCAGGCATCAGTGGAAGACAATCTTAGTAATCACAGGCTTTGCAAATCCCTTAACTAATGAATAATTTAGTTGCAAATAATTTTCAACATATATGCAGAGAAATAAAAGTAGCATATTTGGGGGGAAGAATTTGGTGTTTAAGGAAAATGAGCACCTTTGTGTACAAACGCTATACTGCATACATGATCATGTATGCACAGAGTATTCCTGTTTCAACCTTGGATGAAAATCTGCTCAGGGAGTTAGGTACTTTCTTGAACTTCCTTGTACTTTTCAAGGGTCAGTGCCTATGAAGTACCTATTGTGGGCCAGACACAGAAAGTGACTCTCACTTAGAAAACCTCAGCTGTTTTCAGGTCATAACAATTCACTGAATAGAATTTCCTCGCATTCTTTAGAATCCATATGCCTAGGCCTTTTCAGATTTTCATCCTAAATTTCTTCAAGTTGAAGAACTGTAAGGACCACTTCACAATGCTTTGATTTTCTTCATGTACAAGCTCTCTGCCTTTTCTTGATAATTGAGCTTTGATAATTTCTACTCAGTTATACTGACTGACCCAGAAAGAAAATCATTTAACAACCTTGTCCTAAGCCAGAATCATAAAGTCTGCAACTCTAGTCCCTTTTTTAACAATCTCACACTGTTATCTAAATTATATAACTGAAGGGGCACTAGGAAAGACACATAATTTGTCAGATCCCAAGACAGGAAGGAATGAACTATCAGGAAATCAGATCCAGAGAAACAAGGTGTTTTAAAACTAGATTGGACAGGGGAGAGAGATATTGGGGCTATGTCATCATTATTGATGAAGAAATTGGAGTGTAGAGAATGAGCCAGGCAAGGAGAGGGTTAGAAATAAACCTAGAACCAAGTCTACTAAATGGCACAGCTTCTTTTCTTCAACTGCCACATCAGTTTCCAGACATTAATGTCAAAATTTTTTTTCAGCAGCTTTACTTGATATGAATATCCTAGTAAGAAACAATGAAGGGTTTAAAACCTGAAAGTAGTAAGTAGCTCAGCTAAGAAAGGTAACAGTAAGGTTTATAAAATCTAACAGAGGATGTTCATAGGCTTAATTCTCATTGGATCGAGTCAGTGAATTACTCAGATTATCTTTAATGACCTTCAATGTGCTGAGTCCACAAACCAAGAAATATGGTTCTATAGTCCTCTGTAGTGTTAAGTGGGTATTTCAGTTGAAAGGGTCCCTTTGACTTTGTCTGATCTGGGTTCATGCCAGGTTAAACATTAGTCCTAGCTTCTATTTTGACTTTTATTTAATAGTACATGTTCATCAAAGTCATCTAGATCATGTTAGCATGATCATGTTAGCATGATCTTGAAAGGGATCTAGGAAATCCAAACAAACATGTTGTATACTCTAAAATGGGTTCCAGCCATCTGCTACATAGGACATAGGAAGCATACCTTTAGTGCAATAGATTTTTAATTGACTTGTGTGCACAGGGAAGAAAAGAAGCCATCATCTTCCTAACAAAACTGTTCCAATAAGATACCCCAAAATACCTACCCCCTTGAGGGCTAATACACAGCCAAAAGGTTTGACCTGGACAGGGCTTCTGAGCTCTGAGTACTTGCTATTAGTTTAAGGCTTCTTCTGGTGAAGAGTAGCAAGAAAGGGGTGATTAAAATGGGTCTCAAAAGGCTGGTACAAATGGAAGCATCCTATCAATATAACAGCTTCCCATGTGTCTCTCACTCAAGTATCTGTTTCAAGTGTCTCTACATGTCTCTCCTTCATGCATCTCCCTCCAAGTCTTGATTCAAGTTCAAGCTGAAAAAGCAAGAGCTTTCTCTCAGCTCACTTCCCTGTTCCATAGCTTCACCTGAGTGCTCAGCTTCCCCGTAGGTCCCAGGAGCTAGTTCAAGATGGCTGCATGGAAGTGGGGATGGGGAAGAGGTAAGTCATACCTCCCATCACACAGAGAATACAGGTAGAAGGCAGACACACGGGCACAGTACAGGAGCTGGAGTCATTAGCTCTTGCATAGAGTCCAGTGACTTGTAATTTTGGTGACCAGCTAAGGGTGTCACAAGTGCCCTGAACCTGCTGCTTTATGAAAAACTGCCTTCCTCCGAGTAGTGGCTTTCTATTGGAAGCAAACTTTGAGTCAAAAGTGATAAATCCTCCAGAGGTCAAGTCAAGGGGTCACCAACACTGAAGCAATTGAGGAGCTTGCTTCCCTTTGCTTCCTCTGTCCTTACAGTGTTCAGGCTAATCCCTGGGTGGGAGAGAGAATAATGAGGAACAAAAGCAAACCAAAAAAACCTAAAAAACAATTTGTCACAACTCTGATTTCTCTGTACTCTGCTTTTCCCTGCCTCCACACAGTTAGAAGAGATATGACTACAGTCTGTCTCGCTGGACTTGAAAGACTTAAGAACACCAAGAAAAATGACAAAGTTACCCCTTCCACAGTGGGTGATTTCCCATGTGAGATACACTTGCGGGAGCTGACAGTGAAAAGTGTTATCTTAATAGGATGTCTCCATTTGCCTTTTGAGACCTACTTTAATCACCCCTTTCTTGCAGCTCTTCACCAGAAGAGCCAGTGGCAAGTTTTTAGACCCCAGAATCCCTGCTTCAGGCCAACTCCTTTGGCTGGGCATTGGCCCTCAAGGGGGGTAGGTATTTTGGGGTGTCCTATTGGGACATTTCTTATTAGGAAGATCATGGTTTCTTTTCCTTCCCTTTGCACACAATTCTATTAAAGAGCTATTGTACTGTCTGTTAAAAACCTATCACACAACCTACCATTTCTAAGTTCAGTTCGAAGTAACTTCATGGATATTCTTAACATAAACCATCCAGGATGCTTCTTATCCATGTCATAAAAGAGGAGGGTGTAGAAATTTAGACACATTGGATTAAGTTACTGGGAAAGACCAGGAAGTCAAGGCTGGACTCGGTTGACTTCAGGAGCTCCAGGAATGGACTTTCCTCCTGAAAAAAACACCATCCAAGGGGAAATGAATTCCTGAAAACCATTGTGTTCTCCACACACTGTCTGCCATTCCCTTCCTACGACTGAACTCCCAAGTATCAGACAACAAACAGCAGATGAACAGAGAGTTTACCTCTGTTCTGTCCCTTTCTCCCACACCTGGTGAGCCACACACACCAGAGCAAGAAGAATAAAGACAAATGGGATGCATTTATTTTTCTTTCTGAAGCAGGCATAGAACTCAGGCCAGCCTCTCCATGAAAAGTGGGAGAAAAGGTGGAGTCATTCTCTGTGAGGAGGACTGTCACCATCAGACAGTAGTTGCAGTTAGTCTATGCCAGACTTATTCAGGCCTTGGATTCTTTTCAGAAGTGGAAAAGGGAGCACTCGAAGTCTGCTGAATGGGAGCGTGGCATCTGCCGCACACTGAGGGGAGAGGTCAGGGGTCAGAGCTTGATTTTGATAAAGCGTGCCAGATTAATTGTCTTCAGTAATCCTGTTTGTCATGGTAGATATGTAGGGGAGTCTTTGGGGCACAGGCAGGCATATGGGCCAGCCTCCTGCTCTCGCCTATTCAGTTGCCCCCACCCCCACACATGCTCCCACAGTTGGACTGGTTCCCAGGGGTTTGTTTGCCTGGGGAGTGGGGCCTCTGGCGCCTATTCAGCCAACCCCCATCTCCACAAACAGGCTCCCTAATCTTCCAGGCTGCCTGGGCTATTGAAAAAGGAGCTGCATTATTCAAAGAGGCCTAAAGACAGAAAGGGAGAGAAGGGGGGCTGGTGATGAGAGAAAGAAGGGTTGAAGGGGGAGGGAGACTCAAGCACTAGAGATGGGATTGAAAGACTCCACAGACTGGGGAGGGGTTTGGGGGCAGAGAAATATAATTACAAAAAATAGCAGCCATGTACTCCAGGCAGAGCACTTCAGGAGGCTGATTATAGCTCCTCTCCAAATCTGAATCTATCACCAAATTATACCCTGCCTCTTTTGTAAAATAAATGTTAATAAGAGGTAATTTGGGCCCTGCTGATTGTTAAGCTCAATGGAGATAGGGAATTTTTTTCAGCTTCTGTGTGTGCGTGTGTGAGTGTGTGTGTGTTTATTGTAATATCAGGAGACTTTTTTTCCCCTTTCAACCAGAATTTATATTCAACCACAAAAGATGAAGCAAATGTTTGATGAGTTAATACAAGTGCCAGAAATTCGAGAACAGTTTGAGTTTTATGATAAGGGCTGATAGTAAAGATTGGCAATTGGCCCTTAATCTATGAAAGGTTGCAATTGGGGAGTTCAGGAGAGATTGTCCCCTAGAATTTAGAAACCAGTGGAGCACAAGGGAGGAGGAGGTGGAGGACTGCCTGCCTGGTGAAGAGAGGAGGGGTCCTTGCTCTAAATAGCATTGCCTTTCTTTGGTTTAAAAGCAAGACTTTTTTTTTTTTTCATTTACATAATCATTCTTTTGAGTTGCTGACAATTCTTTTGGGAGCTTTTACATTTAAAAGCACACAAAAAATAGAGACAATCCTTGTGACAGATCTTTTGAAAGTGTTCTTATGATGTGTATTTACGAACAGATCCAGAAATGGAACAATTAGAAACAATGAATAATAACCTCTTGATCAGACAAAAGCTTAGAGATATTAAAATATAAATCGGTCATCATAAAAGCTGGGATTCAGGCCTGTGTGTATTTGCCCCTTTATGCTCTTCAGTAGCACAGACCAGAGATGAATGGTCAGTCTTTTACTCTAGGTCTCCAATTCTTGTGGTACCCTAGTTCAGTGCTTTGGATATTATTATTTACTTTTGCATGAGATACCTTGGCAATGTCTATCATTAATTATTAGGGAACATAATGGATTATCAAAATTTAAGAAGTTCAATTATGAAAAAATCATCAAACTGTCCCTTAGACATTCAAAGGGGAAGTTTGTATGGCTTTGAATTTGAACTGCTCCCCAAATTTCTGCAATCTATTCATTGCTAGGTTTTGGAGAAAGGAAGAAAAGGGGAGACCAGAGACTAGTGAAAAAAGCAGTCACTTTATTGGAGAAAGAAGCATGGGTGGGCATCTCACACAACCAAAAGCAGGAGCCAGGGAAGTTACTGCTTGAATGCATAGCTCTGTGCTTTATATCTGGTTTCAGAGTAGGAGAGTTGGGTCAGAATGGGTGGGTCAATAGAATTGGGGGAGATTGGTCTAGTGCAGTGAGTCGGGTGTGGAGGGTCAGGTGGGATAGGGGAGTTGGGTCAGGTTTAGAGGTTCAGGTGGGGTGGGGGAGTTTGATCAGTCATGATACTGTCTGCCTCAGTGACTCACAGAAAGGGTGTTAAGATAATTGGTACAATCAGAAAAGAATTTGGGAGAACATCATTTCACTTACTACTTTTTGGGGATATGTGTTTAATATTTTTGGTTTGTTTTAAATGTCATAAGGACATGTATCTTGGATGCAGGAATTCAGGATTGGGTGTGTTGTAGAGACGGAAACAAAAAAATTTCTGTCTTCAGAGAGACAGTGTCTAAGGGTTGCAGGTCGTAAAACTGTGTCAGATACATCCTATAATTTATTTTTTCAAATTTTTAGTAAATATTAAGTAAAAAGTCGCCCCAAATTTGACATTTCCAAAGTGAAGAATTTAGCATATGTGTGTTAAAGAAAGAATAGAGAAGAGGGAGAGGAAGAGGAAGAAGAGAGCATCTTTAAAATTCTGTGGGGTTATATATCTTATCCCAAAGAAACTGTGGCCTGATATGCAACCCATGCTCATGGGGGACCTGCAGACTAGCTATATTTGCATATATATTATATGTATAATAGCGTATATGATGCCATAACCTAGATTGAAGTTAATACCCAAGCATGACCAATAAGGATGTGAGTCCCAAGTATCCATATAATTCTCATGTTCCCAAGATGATTCTGATGAGGATGCAAGATGGAAAAATCACTGATTTTAAGTCTCATTTTCATAATTAGATGTGTTTGAGATCCATTGAGCACTTTGCAAAAATAAGATTTCCCAGGATGTTCAGTGTGGTGGAGATTGAAATTCCATAACTCTGGTAAGCTCCTAGGGAATTGTTGATATCACAGGTCTTTGAACATGTCTTTGAGGATCAGGTCTTTAAAGGTGAAGCAATTTGCACATGGTTGACCAGGATTTCAAACCATGGGTTTTTCAGTAGCAGAAACTGAGTTCTTGAGTTCTGTGACTTTCTGACTCTGATAAAGTTAATGCAGCATCTGCAGAATAACATTATGATGGTTGTGACAGGAAGAATACACATTTGCAAGTCTGGACTCCTGCAACCTATTTATAATTCTTCCATCAATGATTTGGGTTCTCACTTATGTGGATCTCTGTCTTCTTCTCTAGTTATAATTTATAGAGGATTTGGAGTCGATTTCATTGCCATCCTTGAATTCTTGATGTTTCACTTAAATTTCATCCATGAGATCAGACCTTTCTTGCAGAGAAATTGTCTCTGCATATAGAGCACAGAACTTATTCCTTTCTCTCCCCCCCCCTTCCTTTTTTCTCTCGAGATGTGTTTCATCATATACTAGCTAGGATATAAATATTTTTATTAATATTTATATATTTTACATCATTTTCCCCAAGGTTCTCCCATCACCATATCACTCATGAATCATCATCTTGATCTTTAGTGCTTGTCCCTTCCCTGGATTCCCTCTTCCTCCTTAACTGTTTGCTCTAGTTCTGTTGTAATCTTGTTAGGATAAAAATAAAAGATGCACTGCAGTTATTGAGAAGGGTGCTTGGGTTGACAGAATCCACAGAACCCCAATGATGCCCTTTATCTGCCTTCCTTTTGTACATTACTATTCAGGTCTGTGTTCTGTCTGGAAAATCAATTAAAATGAAAATCCACAAAGAGATATTAATTATTTATATCTTACCAAGATATGTTGCTCTCAGAATACCCCAAGGACATTTAGAATGGAATTTTGAAAAAAAAAAAAAAGAGGTATTGATGATATACAATTGGGGGCACAATGGAGCTACATTCGCCTTTTCTTGATGGCTGAAGCACAGATAGCAATCAGATGCAGAAAAAAGAATTAATACCATATCTTGTTTTCTTAGATGGAATTCTGGAGAGATATTTAAGGGTCTTTTCAGAGATTGGCTTTGGGAGAACCCCCTGAAGGAAATGAAAAATAACCAACACTAAGAGAGCATCTTCTGCCATCCTTTCGGATGGCCTGAGCAAACCATTTAAAGTTGCATGATTAAGCTCAATGGGAGTTGTATGACTTTCCCTGTTCTCATAAAACAGAGATAAACACTGCCCATCTTCCTCTCACCTCTGTATTTAATTGTAACAATTAAATCCTAAAGGAAGCTTATATGAGACCAAGATCTCCTACACCTGGAGTGTAGGAATAAAAGAAACAAGATTTTGTGCATTTCAAGAGATGCACTAACATTCAGCAAAGTCCAAATAAACAAGGACACAATATTATCCACCTTTCATTTTTCCAATTTACTTCCATCAGCCTCAAATACGCCTAAAAACCAGTTGTGCAAAAGCAACAGACTTCTTTCTATCCTGAGCCTGTTCCATCAAACAGACCCTTCAGGAGGTCCAGCTGCCACATATTCCTGTGTCTACTCCAGAACAAGCTGTATTCTTACTCACAGGCTTTTGCCAAACTTTATAAGGTCAGAAATTATGTGAAGGGGGGAAAACAACTCAACGGAAACAAGAGGAGTAAATCATGTTTTATTCAAAGCATGGCTTCCTTTGAGTAAAGCATTATTTCTCTCAAGGCAGGCTCTAATAGTGAAGTTTAAGGAGTCTTGAAGCTTAGAGTGAAAAATGTGCTCATCTTTTTAGCTTTCCCCAATGGGCTGAGGACTCTTATGCAGGTTTTAATGCTTTTTGCCAATTCAATAATACTCAGACTCCTAATGGACACTCATGCTCTGGGTTATCAACAGGAACGGGTCAAGATGACAGAGAACTGTGTGTGTGATTCAGTCAGGGTGCCTATGTAAGATCCATTTCACTAGATTTCATTTCCTGAGATCGTATTGATGAATAATTTTGCCTCTCCCCAAACAATAGCAAAAATAGAGACATGGCCCACTTTTATTCCATATTATTACTTAAAAGCAGACTGTGGAAAGGAGAGTGCTTCTTCCCCATATGCTCTGGACCTCTCTCTTAGAGAAAGAAAATGAATCCTCCTTAGCTCTTAAAGTCACTTGGAATTTGGTCTGCCCACTAGCAGTTTCCCAGTAGGCATGAACCAAGATCTAGTATCATGGAAATAAAAGAGCCCCAGAAAGAGAAAGACTAATGGGTTCCTTTAGTTCCCTAACATACTTTAATAGGTGCAGGATTTCTTGAGTTATTTAATTCCTTCCCATAATGACTTTTTGACTCCTATCATTTTTATTCATCACCCAAGCTATTCCGAGAACACTCACACATGTCCTATATTACTGCTAGATATTATTATAAGTGTTAGGACATGTGATCAAAGGTTTCTCAGGTAACCCCTAGCCGCTGAGGTTCATGCTCTAAAATGGAGTATTGCCATTCACCTCATAAAGGAAAAGGCAGAGTTTTAATGCGATAGATCTTTAATGGAATTAAGAGAAAATATTCCAAATAAAAAACCCTAAATCATCCACCCCCTGTGCTCAAATGCTGGTACAAGCAGAGTTGGCCTAAAGTAGACCCCTAAGACCTACCAAATTGTCACAATCTAAGGCATCTCTGGCACAGAAGCCTAAGAAAAAGATTCTAAAGCACGTCCCAGGAAGATGGGAGGAAAGGAGATGCCACATCAAGATAATGGCTCTTCCTCCCACCCTCTCCAAGGATCTCTCACCCACATGTCTCCTCCAAGTGTCTACATGTCTTTCTTCACACATTTCATTCTAAGTTCCCTTCTCAGCATTACTAGGTACAAGTTGAATCACAGATGCATGAGTGACTAAAGGTGATGTTTCATGGTACATAGTCCATTAGTCTACTATTTGGTTCAGAAAAGATGCTTAATATGATTTCCATTTTCTTATCCTTTTTATGATTTGCTTTGTGTCCTGTAGCAAGTGATCATTGTTGGGAATGCAACTTGTGTGTTTCCTCCATTACCCACACAATTTTTAATTTTTTTTTTTTTTATTCTTGACATTGGTCATTTAGCAAAGATGGCATAAGTCATTTCAAATTTAGAATGTGGTGTTCTGTGCACTTGCTGGACATCTATGCTTAATTATTTTCCTTAATTATGGAAGATCCTCAACTATTCTTTGAGCAGGTCTGTTTCCTTCTTTCTTCATCTTTTATGATGACCATTATCCTATGTTTCCTTTTCTAAAGTAGTCAGATATTTTACATGGTTTCGTCATTTATCAAAAAGCTATTTCTTTCTCCTCTCCAATTAAAAATTTTTTTTCATTTTGATCTTCTATTTCTCAAATTCTTTCCTCTGTAAGATTAAGACTACTTACTGAGGTTTCTAAAGCCATTTTCAATGATCTCATTGTATTCCTCTTACCCATAATCTCTCTTTCTTTCTTCCTTCAATGCCTTCCATTTCTTTGGAGAAGTATTCCTTTTGTTCTTAGATATATTTTCTGGTGTCCTGTACCTTCATATTTAATTAAGAGTCTTGAATTAATTGAGCATCTAAATATTGCTCTTCTGAATTCTATATATTTACTCCTCTAATTCTGAGTCATAAAATTTAGATTCAAGTCCGTTAGCTTTGTCCATGTTGAGGTCTTTGGTTTGTCTCACCTTTCCCATGACTTTTTTTATCTTTTGTCTCAGAAGTACTGAGTCTTTAGCTTTTGTATACTTTGTTGGTTTACCAACATGGTGGGAGGGAGGAGTACGGATACTTCCAGTAAATGTCCACATCCTTGGGTGGAAGAAAGCAGGCTAGCGCTAGGAAGAGTATACTTCTGCTTCTGTCCCAGTGATCAGAATAAGCTTCACTCTCTATTCAAAATCAATCTTCTGAATCCCTATTTCAGTATTAGGGCCTCCTGCAGTGTGTGATAAATTTCTCTTCAGTCTCAGGAGAACTCACTCCTTGAAGGTGGAGGGGATGATGTCCTGCTACTGTACATTCTTTAAATAGAAAAATGCTCCCAAACATGTTCTCATGACTCACTGAGTCATATTTCACACTCACTGAGGAGAATCCATGTATCAGCCAGGGCATGTCAGAGTCCATGCCCTTACCAAGGTTATTCTTTTCTCAGAAATAGCTCATGCCACATCCCAGGCTCTTCTCCCTTCTCCTTTTTAAAAATATTACCAAATAATAAGACTCTCAACTTGGTTTGAGGAAAGATGTGGGGATCATTGCAGAAACTATCAATGAGCTGGAGATCTCGATGTATGTGGATGAATTTTCTAGTTGAACAAGTAAAGGAAGCTTGCTGGTAGAGAGATATTGTACCATTTCTTAGCTCTGCCACCACCACCAATTTTTTCTCAATGAGGATCTCATTCTTGTTCAGATGTTTATATTCTTGAAGCTAATAATAACTTCTATAAAAATGTGCTAGGATAAATTTCTAAGCTACTGTAATGAAACTCATATAGATGGACTGGTCCATCAAGAGTTGAAAACCAGACAATATATAGGTGAAGATATTAACTAGATTTGTAAATTTAAATTTCTGCATCTTGATTGGTGTAGATTACTACATGTCAAGCTTTCTGTGATCCCAAGTGTTTCCCCTTAGATGTCTCCCTCTTCTAGACTATTTCTCAATAACAGCTGCATATTTTATTATTATTTCCAGAATTGTATTTCACTGCCATATTATACAAATCCCCTGATGACTGGGGAACTGCTTTTATGCATATTTTTATCCCTCTTATTTTCAAGGGTGGGGTTTGCTCAGAAAAAACTGTTCAATAAACATCTCCTAAATCAATGAGTATCTTAATGGTCTCTAATGTGAAATGGGATTTAATTCAATGCCTGAATGCTTTACCATATATAGCACAGATAGTCACAATATCTTAAGAATCTACTTTACTAAGCAAAATATTAGTGATTGCCTCCCAAATTACTGATTCTATGCCTAGAGGATCATTTTAAGTCCACAAAGATTTCCATTGATTATTCATGGCATAAACATGAAAATATAATAATTTTTACTCTTTTGGATTTTGAATTGAGTAAAAAGAAATGTGATATAGTATCTTTGCAAGAAAAAAGAATGTAATGAATAAAATTTCAATGCACAAAAAAAAACTGGTGAAATCTGAGTAATAGCAAGAGACTAGTTAATTGTGCTGTGATGATCAATTTCCTGATATGTTAATATACTTTTTTCACACTTGTCACCATTGGGAGAAACTTGGACATGGACACATGAGACTTGTGTGCAAAATAAGAAGCTTCTTGTGAGTTTGTGATCATTCAAAATAAAAATAAATAAATCTGTGTATAACTATTTTAGTGATAGAAGAGAATACCAGAAAATATGGACACTTTTCATTTGCAATATTCATTTTGTAGTCACCAAAAGGCTTTTAAGTAGGTTTTGCATTAAGATCTAATATAACCTTCTGCATTTCTGAACTAACATTACTTTTTCTTTTTGCATTTCTAGCTAATTTATCTTAATTTATGCCTTCTGTTAAGTAATATATAGAGCAGAAATTAAAAGAAAGTGTAATTTGATAACAAGTGAGTTTTTTGTTTGTTTGTTTTTTGTCTTGGCCACTGTGTATAAGATCTACACAACAATAATTCTGATGTTTAGATTTTATGCAAACTATGTTAATTTTATGGCCTTCAAACTCATTTGATACTGAGTCATTTGATATTACTTTTATTGCACTGATGGTGGTGTTTACTGACTTAGGTTTTAAATATGCTCTCACTAATGAAGGCACTGAAGATTTCTGCCATCTCAATGCTAATTACATAATTTTATGTTTCTAATACAATTCATTGCAACTATATTATACAGAGGCTAAAGCTAATCAAGTAAAATCCATTACACACACACACACTCAAATACAATATTTCATGAACTTTGCATCCAATTAAGTAAAGTAATTCTATTTAGCTTTACAATTCTCAAATAAGTTATTTCTCCTTATTGGTTATTATTTCCTTTGCACTTATTCTGGCCATATTTTCTTAAAAACTTCAGTGATATTTTCAAGACTTTGAGGACATCATACAAAGTGAGGTAAGTCAGACCAAAAAAAAGAGATAAATACTGCATAGACTTATAAGGGACTTTTGAAAACCCAGACTTGTAGAAATTGAGAGTAGAATGCTGATATTTAGAAACTTTGTGGGGTGAGTGGAGGATGAGATTTTTCTTAAAGAGTATAGATTTCCAATGAGAATATTAATAAATTCTGAGCATTTAATACACAGTATCTATCAATATTGTAGTGATTGATAAAATAATGTGCTGTATACTTAACAGTTAAGAATGCAGATCTTAAAATATTCTCACCACAAAAAAAGTAGTCATAATTATTTGACATGATGAATGTGTAACTTCCCTTGTGGTAATAATCATATTGTAATATGTAAGGGTATCAAATCAGTGCACACATTAAAATTACATAGTGATACAGGTCTATTATCTCTCAGTAAAGTTGGAAATATATTTTTCTCATAAGTGATTTAAAAGAGTAACCAATAATTTTGTCTCTCATTAAAGACCTCATTTTTTAGAGTTAAGTTCTTCAAATTTGTGTGGGTCTTCTTCTCCCTCATGGGTTTTAAAGTTGTGTTTATGGAAGTTATTTAAGGGTATCCTTAATTATAAGTTCATCATTTGAACTAAAGCATACTTAATGATTTTTAAGTTGTTAAGCAATCTCCAACACCTAATGCACAAAACTATAAAATAGACTTTCAATGTCTGATAAGTAAATATGGGTAAGAAAACAAAATTTTTCTACTTTGCAGAAGAGTACAACAGAAGTTGGAGCAAGAAATGAAATTAAAGACAAGCAAATTTTGGGTCAATATTTTCTAGGAAATATAACATCGAAAATCAGGCAGGCTCACTTGTGAAATAGTAAAGACTGCATATTATTCTACACTTTAGGGAATGAGAGGTAGATGTACCTTGAATGATTATCTAAAGATATTTAGATCTTTATAATAACTCAATGATTCTATATTGTTGCAGGAAGAGCAAGTTTTGTATTTATAAACCATGTAAAATGTGCTAAACATTAATACACACTACACAGACACAGAAAGAAAATATGACTTCTAAGAATTTTTCAATTTACTGTTCCTTACCAAGATCCAAATACTAGATGGTACTGGGACAAGAGCAAATTAGAATTTTTTTTTCACTTTCCTGATTAGCAATATCTTATTTTCCAGGGGATTTAGT
The DNA here is from genome assembly GCA_004024945.1 of Uropsilus gracilis. NCBI lineage: Eukaryota > Metazoa > Chordata > Mammalia > Eulipotyphla > Talpidae > Uropsilus > Uropsilus gracilis. Next base: position 16,429 of record PVHY01003829.1, read on the forward strand.
AGATCCTGGAATTGGTTTATATATTGTTGATATTCTCTACCTTTCATATACCCTACTCCAATATCTTTTACAAAATCTGGTTTAGATTGGTTATTATATTATCTCTTTCTAGTGCCTTATCTTACATGATGCCTGGTTTTCTTTTATTATTATTAGTATTATTATTGATTATATATGTATATATTATATATTACATGTATATGTGTATACATTCTATATATTATGTATTATATGTATTATATACATACAATATATTACACATAGCATATACTATGTGTAATATATTGATATATGCTATAAAGTTATGGCATATACTATATGTAATATTTTGATATAGTATACACATAGCATATACTATGTGTAATATATTGTATATGTAATACATTGTATATATTTGTTGTATATTCTGAGGTTCTGCCACCACCAGTGGTGCCTGGTCTTCAACTGCATAGATATGACAGTCTCAGATGGGATTTGTATTGAAAAACTTTTGCAATACAACAGAAAGACTGATACTTTGCCTCTAGTCCTAGGTCATGGGATCCTTAAAATGTGATTTGTCTAATTCCACTGCTTTCTTCTGGTTTCAGCATTCTCAATTTTCCTCCAGGTTCCATGTAGACCTTGAACAGAAAACTCATCCTCAGGTTAATCTATTCCATTTATCCATTTTGGATTTGATTCTTGAAATGGCTCCTGGATGTGCTTGACTTAGGGTCTCTGCAAATGATAACACTGTTGATTTGTCCTTGAGATTTCACTCAACAAAGGCAAAATGACAACTGCATTTCTGATCCACCAGTTCACAAACTTCACAAGTGACTTTTTCCTATTCCACCTTGGCAGAAGAATTGCCGTCTGTCTTGTGAGAAATTGTTTGGAGGCAATGTCAGCTTCTGAACATGGCCAGGCAATTTATACCTGATTCCTAAAATAGGAAGCCCCATAGACCAAAGTGAAATAACCAATTCAAATTATTTTCTTAATTTAGAACATAAAGTGAGATTCCACTAGGAAAGAAGTAGAGTTAACCCACACTATCTGGATTCTAAATTATGTCATGTTTATATATGCTATCTCTTTCTCATCTGCATTAGGCTTTCCACAATGATGGGAAAACATATCAGGAACACAGTTAAATTTTTACAAGAGATCCTAGTAGATAGGATCTCAAATGGGCCAACAGACACATTTGTTTTGTCAAAGAGACTCCTGGGTAGATACATTGAGTTATATACACAGTTCTAGTTTGTCTGTAATCTACTGAACTAATATGGCTTTTTACTAGAGTGTTTCAAAAAGAGGATACTGGGTCACAATGGATATCATCATTAAGATTTCATACATATAAGTGGCTCATGAGCTCTCATATATATATATATATAGTTTATCATGAATACTTAGAATTTACTTTGTTTTTCCATATCTAACCAGTTACACCCACACATTGCACTTATTTTGCCTTTTCTGGACATAATCATAAATATACAAATGAAGGTAAAACTAAAATATCTCTTTTGTACTTTGAAATATTACCGCAATTATTTTTATCATACTCAATATCATATATTGTTAGAAAAAAATAAACCATTAGTTTATTAGACTGATGTTCATGAGTTTGCATAGCAGACATTGTACTCAATATGTAAAATGCAAGTGTGAACTCCACTTACTTTATGACCTTTAAACAGTGCCTGTATTGACATAAACGTTCGGCAGTTACATAGATGAACCACTGAATTGAACTGATAAACTTTCTAAATATCACAGTGTGGGGGGATATTACACATGTACTTGTTCCTCAAGGAACTTATAAAAGAACATGTTAATTCTCTCCTTTGTTCATCTATCCCGAAGAATATACTTAGGCATTGCATATCATGTTTTGTTTTTTTTTTTTTTAAGATTTTGTGTTTAAATTCTGAATGAATACTTAGGGCATTTGGAGAGGTGAAGATATGGGATGTCAATGTGATGGGAAAAATTCTGAGATTTTTTATACATATAAAAATCTTCTAAATCGTCATACCTAAGTACATATATGGACATGTATTAATGACAGCCACCTTCTACATAACCTATCTGCTTCTAAATATTTTCTCTATTTAATAGCATATGTAAATTTGGGGAAGGAAAATGTAGTGACTGACAAAGTCAATTTATCTGAAGAATACAAAAGGCAAAAAAAAAGTAAAAAGAAAGAAGGAAATGAATAAAAATAGAAGGAAAGAGAAAATACATATTTGAAGTAACATAGTCACTTAGAATGTAAAATACTAGAAAAGATTATATCCCAAGATAGCACACAATTCACTTATCAAGATGTTATATTCCACTACCTAGGTGAAAAAAAATTCTTAGGCATTATTTCTACTCTACAGTATTACGTTTCTATTTGCTATCATTTTTGCAACAATGTATTTCATAGCATGTCACTATTTTCACTTACAGGTCATTTCCATGAGCTTCAAATGGTAATACATCTCCTAATGATATATACTGTTGACGTGTATCTCTTTAACAATAAATCACTTCAACCGAACTCGGTGCCTCCTGCCTGTAAGCTTCAGTTTATGAAGCGGCTGGGGCTAGGGATCGCGGTTCGAGTCCTGCTTGGGGCACGTAGTGAGACCTAGTCCCCCCAAAATATAACTTGGCGTGGTGGCGCATGCTTATAACCCCAGCTACCTGGGAAGCTGAGGCTGGGGATTGCTTGAGTCTGGGGTACCCTGGGCAACGTGAACTGCGGTTCCACAGGAAAAAATAGCGAGATCTAGTCTCAAAAAAAAAAAAAAAAAAAAAAAAAATCACTTCAAAGAAGTGATTTCCAACTACAGCATCCTTCTCACCATGTTCTTATTGTCTATAACTTTCGACAATTCACCATTATTTGATGAAAACAGACCAGACCAATCAATTGCTGACTCATTTTCCCTGGTCAGTCCTTGAATCTTTTGGTTTTTGTCAGCCTTCAAAAGCTATTCTTCCCCATTTGAATATCTGAGGTGTAAGATGTTTAAGGAAATCTGTAATGTTGGAGCACACAGGATAATCAGGGTTTTATGATGTGTTTATATGGGTGTTCTTTCTGTTGCTACAAGTACACAACCATTGCCTAAAACAGTCGATTCAGTGACTTACTTTTGTTTAATGATCTTTGAACAATTGTTTCTATACATATTATATACATATGTGTATATGTCTATACATATACATGCTTGTATATCTTTATATCTGCACATACTTACATATGTTTTTACATCCATCTATTTTTCATCTGTCACCTATCATTTACCTGATTATTCAGTGTCATATTTTCAAACAGGAACATTTTTATAAAGTTCCCTTTTCTCTCACCAGCTGCATATAATCCATCAAGAAATTATCTTGATTATACCACAAGTCACCCATAGAGACGCCAAAAATTTTTCTTCATCTCAAAAAAAAAAACAAACCCATAAACATTCCCTATACTTACATATACCTTCTATTGCTATACTGATAATTTTCTAAGTGATGTGATACCTTAAACTTTAGAGCAAATTTACTCTAAAAGACAAAAGTAATAACTAATTAATAGGTAACTGTTTGGTTGGCATGGTGGTAGTTCATGTTGACATGTAGAAAAAGAGTGGAAACTGACAACTTAAACACAACATGATAACTGGAGACTTGTCCTAATTGTTTTTGTCTTGAAAGGCTCATAAACCAATAGCTTAGAATGCAAAGTAATTTAGAAGCCACTGAACAATTCAGTTGTGTGTGTGTGTGTGTGTGTGTGTGTGCTGAAATTCTGTTTTCTCTGAAATAGTATAGGAAAAGAATGGATTTTTTTAATTTTTACACTTATTTTTAATAATTGCCATGAAGTCACAGAGTCCTATAGTGGTCTCAAAGTGAAACTCACCAATGGAAAACAAGGTTTTTATACATGGAAATCCTGCTTTAAGCTAGGGATATTGGAATTACTTACATATGCCAATAAAATCTCCACATGTCAGCAGAGGAAGCTCCTGGCTGTTATAAAATGTAAATCCTCTCTTAAGAAAACAACTGACTGGAAGCATTTTTATTTCTGTGGTTCATGCTGTCAGGCTTTTAATGTTCTAAAAACCCAATTCTAATGAATTCTTGTAATTTATTTAATAAGGGCTAAAAGTCTTTTATGTAATCATTAACTTAATGGCTAATATAGTAGGATAAGTATATTATACAATTCTACATGAAAGGATTATTTAATTCCCACCTTTGAATGAAAATCACATTACCTTACAATACTTTATTTAGACATATATGCTAAAATTTCCCAAAATAATCTGTAAATTATAATATCTTTTTGGTAATATAAAATAATTGTAACTATAAAGAATTATCATACAGATGAATTAATAATTACTATGAACTTTATTTTGTCAAGGGAATTATTTAATGAATTAGAAATTCACTGAATTTTTCAGCTTTAGTACTACCCATTTTCAATCTTCTGATTTTACTTGCAATTTTGATGACACTTTTGTGATTTTCTAGAGCAATTTAGTGATCTACTCTTTTTTTTTAGCTGATTTTGTACAAAACATCTCACATCAATATAGTCAGAGTTTCAATTGACTTATCTAAATGAAATGGGATAAAACACATCAAAATAGTCAATGGGTCCAAGAATTTAAAGTTTATGTAACTGGGGGTGTTGGGCTCTCTAAAAATTTTTACATATTAGTGAATCTTTTTGGATTTTTATGAGTTAGTTATCATCTTCTCCATTTCCCCCTTGTAAGGACCACATTCTTAACATGGCATCTGGACTCTATTTTATTTATTTAATCAATCAATGTAACTAAGTGTTCACTACAAACACAAAATAAGCCTTGAAATAATGTTTAATAATTGGTAAGCAAATATTTAGAAATTAATAGTTGCTTGAGAGATGGATAGCTTCAGTTGCTGATAAAGCAGTTACATGTTTTTTTGTTTTTTTGTTTTTTATTATTGTAATGTGTGGAAGAGCAGCTTTTTGGAGTTAGGCTAAGTATTCCTCTATCCTGCTGTGAAAAGGAATGAATAAGTCATTCATATGTTTTTCTCTGACTTTTGTGATGTTTTAGATCATGTGCACCTATACTATTTTAAGGAGCTTTTTAGAATAATTTTATTATTTGATATGTAATATCTACAGAAAAATATGTGCACATATAAGAACTATAAGACATAAATTAACATACCTATAATATCCTTAAAACTACATACCCCCACTGATTTATAATTAATTGAATTATTGCTTATACACAGGATTATATTTAATATTGCATATTTTACATTTAATTTTATATTCCATGGTTTAAACGACCAATTATTTATCAACAGACAGATGGATACTTTCAGGTCTTAGCCATTTTAATTTAACAATGTCAATAATATTGGCAACAATATCAAGAATTAAAAAACTCCTATGATTTTTTTCCTTCCTCAGACAGCTTAATTTCATGACATGTGAACTGTCTTAATAAACTTACTAAAAAGATCACATAGGAAAAAAAATAAGACTGAATCAAGCATGCTATTCAATTTTTCATCTTTATGAAGTTTTCATATGAGAGACTACTGATAACTGACAGACTATCTTTAAAATCACAAATTATGATATTGTTTTTTAATTCTCAGAATTATATCAATATTTTCTTTATGCATTGTAAAGTTAACTAAAGATACATATAATTTTTGGTGTGTTCATTGTTTTGTCATTTAATGACTTTCTCTACCCTAAAAAGCATTATGGCTTAAAATATATCTCTTTTGATACATATAAAATTCTCCTATGTTTGACTAGTATTTTACACAGATAGATGCAGATCGAGATACTTCCCTACAAATTTGAATCAGACTACAGTTTTATATTTTAAGTAGCCTTCATAAATAATGTAGAGTAGGTCTATGTTTTAATGTAACTTCTGATTTGAAATATATGTCATAAATCAGGTATAATATATGTATATGCTTCAGAATTAATGGGAATGAGCATAGGTAATTTAATATGCAATTGGAAAGAATCATTTGTTTCAACCATCTTTCTCTTATGTTTTTCTTCTGTTTTGGTTTTAATCCATTTGTCTTTTATTTTCTCTCCTTTTGTTTAGATAAGTTTTATTGAGATATAATTCACATACAACAGTGTGTAAGTCCCAGGTATACAGTAAAGAGAGTTGACTTATGTATTATGAAATGATTACCACTATAAATTAAGAACAACATCTCTATAAAATGAAAAGAAAGTTTCTTCCTCCTTTTAGGATCTACTAGCTTCATAGCATTCATATAGACTATACAGGAGGATAATCTAGTCATTGTGTTGTACATTGCATTCTTATTACCTATTTATCCTATAAGTATAATATAACTGGAAGTTTGTAACTTTAGACCATCTCTTTCAATTTGCCCCTCTGAACATGGAAAAAGAAAAAAAAAAAAAAGGACTTTCAGCAGTCATCATCATCATCATCATCATCAATCTACACATCATATTCATCTATTTAATATCTTTAGTCTTGGTGGGTACATGTTGGGCAATACTATATTGCCTGTTTAATTTTATATTTGTTCCTTTTTCAATCTTATATTTTGTTCCTTCTGGTTAGGTCATTTTTTAAAAATTCCTGTTGCATTACTTTCTTTAAAAGCAACTTTTTAAAAGCATTTCAATGGCAAATTGTCAGTTTTGGGTTCAACTTAAAATGTTTCTCTTTTGCTCTGTTTCTTGAAAGCAGTACACAAAGTAATCCTGTTTATTGCTATAAAGTCAACATTAAACTTAACTGGTCTGTTTCTAATTAATAAAATAGCTGCAGAATTTTTTATCAATATCTTTTCTGCTAGTCATTCATACCTGTACTATATTAACTTAATGCATATTTTGATTATTGGTGGATTTCATGAAATTATTCCCTTGCTATAGAATACATATGTAATTTTGAAGGTCAATTTCAATTTTTAACAAAAATATAGGATGTATAGATACTGTAATTCATACTAGATTTCTGCTATAATGCTTATTATTTTATCACCTTACTAAAAGCAAGTTAACTGATCAAATGATATATAATATAAATGATCATCTGGGTAGTGTGCTCATTGTAATCTTAGCTGTAAAGCCTTGGGGTTGTTTCTCATCTTATAAGTAATTTCATTTAATTCATTTTCCCTGTATGCACTAAAACATTGTTAGTTCATCATAAAACACTGAAGAACTATTTTGACAATAACATGAATAGACAATTAACAATGACAGAGGCAATTATCCTTTAGGACAGTCAGCATGATGATTCTTTCTTTATTGAGTCCAGGACCAGCTGATTTTTTCCCCCACAGAATTTCAGACATTATCATTTTTTTTATTATCATTAAAAGAAATTAAACTGATTTGCAGTCGAGAGAATTTGTTAAGCCTGCCTTTCTAAACCCAAATATTCAATTACTTCAAACCAAAGAACTTTGTGTCAAATGAACTGTCTCTGTCTTTTATAACTTTTATGTGATGAAAAATAATTCCTATCATCCTGTCTTTCACTCTGCAGCAAACAATACTGGCAGGAATTTTAAAAATCATCGCATTGAAACCCTCATTTTTCAGGGAGGAAATTAACCCCAGAGTGATGATGCAAATGAATGAGAAGAGTCAAGGCCTATAAACTTAATGGTGGGTCAGAAATAGAACCCATTTCTTTCATGAAACAAACATGCTTCAGTTCTTACAAGAGTCACTAGCAACCAATGGTTCTAGTTTACTGGGAACAAAAGTTAGCACTTGCTGCATAGTTAATTGATTAGAATATTCCTGTAAGCTGTACACAATTGCTATGTCAGTTGTACCAGTAAGGAAATTGAGGCACAGAAGGGTTAGGTGACACCAAGAGACACAATTGGTGTTGTGGTGATGGTGGTATGAATGTGAACCTATCAGACTCAGGAAACTTCTCCCAATTGACATCTAATTCTGTTAATTTCTGTACTATTTGATCAAACAGGAAGCTAAGTTTAAAAAAAAGTTCCTAGTTTTACAGCAGTTGAGAAATGGTTTTGCTTTGAATTTTTAATGAATGAAACTTAAAAAGTTGGAAGTAAGCCTTAGAACCTCACCTGTTTTGGAAGGTTCCTAAGAAAGAGCTAATTAAATGAGAGCAGAGATTTCATCTAATTGACTAGAATGAAAAAAAACAAACAAAACATGAACATATATGTAATATAAAGCTCTACTGTATTCCAGGGATGGAAGCTAGTTGGAAATGCACAAACATGGGACAGGGAAAAATGATGGAAACAAGTGACACAAAAGCAGTTTCTCTATATGAAAGTCCAGGAGAGAAGGAAAGAAGAGTGCAACCTTGAGGTCACTTTTGGAAAGCCACTAGTAGGAATCTACTCAAAGGACACTAAAACACTAATCCAAAAGGAAACTTGGACTCTGATGTTTCATTCAGCCCTATTTACAAGAGCCAGGAATGGAAACAACCTAATTTCCCCAAAACAAACAAGTGGATCAAAATGTTATGGTATATTTACACAACAGAGTATTATTCAGCAATCAAAAAAGAAACTCATGTCATTTGCAGCAACATAGATGGAACTAGAAGGAATCATGCTAGCAGAAATATGTCAGAAAGAAAAAAAGAAACATGGTTTCACTTATATGTGCTATGTAGGGAAAACAATCAAAAGGACACGAAAAAGTCAAAATTAACAAACTGACAGGAGAGCTAAAGCATAAAGTAATGGAGGGGAAAGGAGGGTGATTATCACAGGGGAAGGGTGAGCACAAGACACCAAGATGATGGTTTAACAGAATCTACTTCAAATCCTGTGATTTCTTAAGTAGCACTGTATTATGGATTTTAATCAAAGAACATATTAAAATTTATCAGTGAATCTAAGAGGTGATGAGTCAAAAATCAAGTTTCATTGTACTTTCTAAAGCCTTGCAATAAAATTTACTTCATTTTAATAAAGTGCTTAAGAAAATAAATTTTGGGTAAAAACAAGTGAATGTTACCATTATATTTCTGCCAAAAAGCCATCACTATTGGCAAACTAGGGTTTAATAAAATAAAATATTGACTTAGGCACTATAGTCTCAAAGTGACCATAATCAAATATCCACCTATAAAGTTGGTTAAATTAGGCCACATTGGTTTTGATTTTTGTTTTAATTAAGTATAATTTATCCTAAGACACACTTGATAAGCAGATGATTTTATGGGTAGTACCACTTCCAAGAGCTTTGTATTTCCTGCTAATTCTAGTGCCTGATAATGTGTAAACTTCCAATATTTACAAATGGGATCTATTCCAAAGAATGATGATCAGGTTACTGAAACTCTTTAAAATGTGTAGAATAAATCTACCTTTGAGTGAATATAACCATTACAGCTAAAGAGGTATATGAAGTCATTGTCTCCGATACTTCAGCCCTTCCAATAACCTTGCACTGTGTCCAAAAATGTTGTGACCTCCCTCTGGGACTATGGTGCACTTCTTCGCTCCCAGGATTTGAGTGTGGATAGAGGACTTCCTTAGAGGCAGTAGGGATTGTGTGGTGACACTAAGTATAGGCCTTGATAATTCTTCTGCATTTGCTTACTCTCTTGTAGCTCTGTTATTATCATGATAAAATATGATAAAGCTCATCAGTTGTCTAAGGGAAAGGTAGTATACAAATTATGAATGTGTTTTTTAAAAAGGTTTACATGTTCAAGTTCACTACAAATCAACTATTGCAATTGAAATCCCTGAAAGTTCATATGTTGCATATCAACTTAGAAATAAAAGCCTCTCTATGCTAGCATGCTTAGGTTTTCCATCTTGATTTACTCTAATGACATCACTGCTGAAAATGAAAATATAAAAAAACAAAGCATAGATCTTTAAATTCACCATTAAAATTGCAATATATGACTTCACTTCTCATTTTTTTCTCTAAATACCCTTATTTCAACTTTTACTAAGTAACCTATCTTATCCTTATAATGATTTCATGGTTGACAGACAAGAGTCTTAAAATATTGTCAATTTAGCAATGCATTTTTTGACAGTCTGAATCATCATGGTACTATTTGAATTTCTCATTAACAATTATCAACATTAAGAGATGAACATAGGTAGGCTGACTTTGCTAATGACCTTGATAATGTGGAAATTAATTTCACAATTATATTTTGATTTCTAATAAAAAGGCATCAAATCAGAAGCTTTAAGCATTTACCTGGTCCAGTTGCAACAAAGAATCATGGGTTAGAATACAAGGGCAAATCAAACCCAAGTTCAGTCATTTTTTCATTGTTTTTCCCTACTGTGAAATGTAATCAATGTCCCATCATTTGCAGCAGCTACAACTCTGTGCCAGTTCACTCAGTACTTAGTGAGATATAGAATTTTACTTTAGTTTTGATTAGTTTTTCTAATAATCTTTATCAGTCTTCCATCTTTCTTTAAAAGTGTTCATATTTACTCAATTGTTCAACCAGCAAAAGAATTTCTTCTAACAGAAACCATTAATGATTGAGCTTAGAAACAGTTCTCTTTGCTATTTTACAGAATCAGAATACAGATTGAATTTGAGGTTTATTTGAAGGCTTTAGCTTGGATTTATTTTTTTCAGTAGTTCTCCACAGAAAGAAAACTTTAAATGTATAAAATGATTATAAAGAATTTAGAAAATAATGCTTTTTGAGTCTCTCAAAGAATACCATCATTGACTTTTTTCAAGTCACCAAAACAAATAAAAATAAAGGCCCATGATTATATAGGAATAAAAAGCATTTAGAAAAGTCAATCATCTTTACAAGAATTAATAATGTAGATCTGGGATTTATCTAAGGAATGGAAATTTCAGTGTTTCATTGTAGGAATCTAAGTTGAAAAAGCAGCATGAAAATATGATATTTCAAGCAAGTTTTAAAGTATGAAACAAAAGATTGTTTTGTTTTTTTCATTAATTTTCTTTTATATCTATCACAAGGGAGTGAAATGTGTCTTTCTTTGCCTGACTTATTTCATTAAGCATAATGGCCTCTATTTACACCCATGTTGTAGCAAATGGCAGGATTCCCTTTTTTTTTTTTTTTTTTCTGTAGCCAAGATGATAAACCACATCTTTTTCTACTCATATGTCATTGGTCACATTGGTTATTTCAGACCTTGACGTAACTTAACTGTTGTCAATAAAGATGCAGTGAATATAGGGGTACATATATCTTTTTGTATTAGACTTTTCATATTCTTTAGTTAAATACACAGAATTGGGATTACTGGGTCATCTTCTCTTTTTACCTAGGAATTTTTATTTTTCATAGACACTTCCAAATTGCTTTCCATAGTCACTGAACCAATCTGAATTCCCTCCAACTGCATACAAAGATTTCCTTTATCCCATACCTTTGCTAATACTTGCTGCTTCTTATCTTTTTGATAGACGCTTTTCTCACAAGTATGAAATGGTATGGTAATTGATGAAAAATAGAATTCCAGTAGTTAACATAATGTACTCTATATAGGTGTTGCTTCATAGGTTGTACACTTGAAACCAATGTAATGCTATAAAACAGTGAATACAATAAGCACTTTTTATTTTAAGAAAAGAATCATCTCTAACCCATCTTCAGTGTGTTTGTCTAGTGAACAGGACCTTTATTCTTTCTTCACTAAATTGATAGTAGAAATCAAATGATTTTACTTTTCAGTAATCAATTAAATACTCTACTTATATGACTATCACATTTAATTAACCATGTGACTTTCAAGTTATTAACATCTGTGATTCCACATGTTCAATCATAAAAGATGTTCAAATTCAAATATTCTTTCATCCAGATATTCATTTATTATACCCTTCATTTAACAGATATTTTCACGTCTGTGTGATAAAAGAACCACAAGATAAAACAGCAAGCAATTTTTACCTACGGGTGGGAAAATACAATGCTATAAATAATTATAAAATAGCATAAATGGTAGGGATTAAACCATGATGACATGGGAAACTTGAGGACAGACAATTGCTTCACTGTCCATGGGAGGTTATCCAAAAATACCCAGATACACCTTAAGTAGGAATAGTCCCTGATGCAAGCAAATGTATAGTAACACTTGGAAATAAATAACTTTAGCAATGCTGCTGAAACAGTTGTCAGGGTGCAAGGGGCATTATCCTGTAATTGTCTTTGTTTTCTGTGACCAATAATCAAACCAGGAACCGATATTTTGATAAGAGGAAAAGTAAAAATAAAGTGCATAATTAATAACATGTGCACCCCTCTATACAGTGGTGAGACCAAGTAAATTTGAGAAACTAGCACAGTGCTTCAGAGGCCATCTTAAGTAGCTTAGCCTAGGTGAGGAAATGAGTAGGGAAAGAGGGGGAAGTCAGGTAGGGAGTTTACCAAGGAAAGGTACAACAAACAAAGTCATGCTGATTAAATTCTGCCTCCTCCAATGAAAAACGTAAGATTAGGTCTCCCCAGCACAGAAAGGGAGATGGCCTCGCAGAGAGAAGTTTCTATGTAAATTCTATGTAAATGTGTGCGTGTGTGTATGAGCCACTGTTTGACATCCTAGTCAGTGTTTTGTTTTTGTTGTTGTTGTTGTTGTTGTTTTCTTTCTCACCCTCGAAGTCAGTGTTTTGCCAGTATAGAATTTACCCCTCAAGTCACCATAGTTCTCCTACCACCACTGCACCCAAAGCCTTACACATAGTGTACTGTGCTCAATCGCCTCCCACTGCCCTGCACACCCAAACACAGTGCCTCTGCCTCTACCTCTGTAGATACCTCAGATCTATGATCAGTTTTCAAGGGTTGAAAGGTTTTAAAGCTGATTTTTGCCTGGCATTTTGTAAGTGAGACTATTCAGTATTTGTCTTTCTCCTTCTAACTTACTGTGCTCAGCATAATCCCTTCTAGCTCCTTCCAGGTTGGTGTAAATGGCATGTTTAACCTTTTTGGTCACTGAGTGGTATTCCATTGTGTATATGTACCATATCTTCTTAATCCACTCATCTGTTTTGGATCACTTAGGTTGTTTGCCTATCTGGCCTATTATGTACTATACTACTAGTTCTCTAATAATGCTATTGCCATAAACTGAAGTGTGCAGGTTGCCTTTTGAATTAGTCTGTTGTGTTCTTGGATATCATAGATAACTAGGGATAGAATTCTGGCTTGTATTACAGATACATTTTTAATCTTTTAAGGAAAATACACACTATTATTGGTAGGGGATGAACCAGTCTGCCTTCCCACCAAGAGTATACAGCAGTTCCTTTTCGCCACATCCTCACCTGCATTTGCGGATTTTGGTCTTCTTGATATAGGTCATTCTAGCAGATATAAGTTGATGTTTGTCTCAAGTTTTGGTTTGAATTTCCCTAATGATAAGTGATGATGAACATTTTTCATTTGCCTGTTGGTCATCTGCATGTCTTCTTTGCAGAAATGTCTATTAACTCTGCTGCAACCCCCCACTTTTTTTTACTGAATTTTTTTCTTGCTAAGCAGTGTGAGCACTTTACTCACTAATAGATATTTGCTAGCAGCCCCTTATCATCTATACGATGTGCATTTTTTTTCTTTTTTTTTAATCCACTAGGGTGTTTCTTTGTTTTTCTTAAAAGTAGCCTCCACCTGACTTTAAAAGCCCTTCTGTGAAATCAAACAATTTTGCCAAAAAGCATATTTCAAGGTGTCAGAGTTTTGCTTTCCTACACAGCAATTTCTGTGTAGACAGGTACAACACAAATGAATGGGAACACACAGTAGAAAAGTCATGAATATGTTACGAAAATGATTAAACTTAATCTGAAGTACAGAAAGGGGGAAGGTAAATATTATTTCAATATGCATCAATTCAATCTTTTCTCCTGCTAGGAATTAATCCTCACAGCTACATATATATGTATGAACATTTTTAAATTATACATGTGCACATATATATATATATAGAGAGAGAGAGAGAGATAAATAGATGTTCAAGAATATTTACTATAATAGTAAATATTAGCTGAAAAACCACAAGAGGGGATAAAATTAAATGAATTTCCATAATATACAAAATTTAAAATTCTATGCTGAAAATCTAGCTTAAATAATGGAGAAAACACAAAATAAAATGATAAAGCTTTTCTAAAATTAACATTACTATTTAAATAGTAAGAAGAAAGCATAATTGATACATTTTAAATAAATTATTTATTTTTGAGATAAATATGCCACTTGTTTCAGATATTCTTGTCTATTTGGGAGCAATATCCATGTCCCTAATATTCTTATCTATCAAAGTATATTCATTTGCAGTATTCTACTGAGTCCATCTCACAGTTTGAGAAAAAAAATTGTTAGGCTGATAGCTCTGAAAGTGGCAGAAATCTGTAGAATTAGAAAAAAATAAAGCCTACTATTTACTGAACATTTAATCTCCAGAAGATACAAAGCTCAACCATTTACATCCATTATCTTCCTTAATCCCTCACAACAACAGAAACTTCAGGAGCAAGGTGATATTAATCCTCCTTTTTTATCGAACGGACTGAGATGGAGAGATATCAAGTGACTCTCCAGGTAAGGCAGTGGGTCTGTGACAAGGCTGGTATTGAAAACCTGGATGTGTACATCTCAAACTTGCACTACTACAGAGTAAGCACTATGATGATCTCAATTATGAATAAACTAAGATTCCAAATCATGAAGACATGGAATGACCTCCATCTAAAATATACCATGCATCTAATAAAACTGCTACCCATTTTCAAATTTATGTGTTTTCACGTTAAATTGTTTGTCTGTTTTTTCCCTCCGGTACGTTGCATACCTCCATGTTAGGGAAACAATGTCCTTTCAGATACCCTTATAGATTGATTTCCTAAAATAAGTGGAGTGCTCTCAGGGGGAAACCTGAGAAAAACAATGTTCCAGGTGATATCCCATCACCCCTCTTAACCCCACAACTTGAACACTCTAGTTGGTGTGGTTTGAAACTTTGAACCTGATTTCATTCATTTAGGGTAAGTGCAAGTCCTCTCCTGATATCTCCTTTGGACCCTACTTCTGTGTCATGCCCAGGTTTACCTGGGGAGGCCATCTAGTCTCTGGATCCCTGACCCTGAAGTTACTAGTTCAACCATCAGCAGTTAAAAAAAAAAAACAAAACAGTATCTGGGTAAATTTTATATGACACAATTCAAAATAGACTTTAAAGAAATAAAAACTAAAAACTCAAACAGTGTCTCATCTAGTTAACTTGAACTAAATCAACAGCAAAAGCTAGAGTGCCCAGGACATTACCTGGCAATTTCTCGATTGTGTTCTTACCCAGTTCACCTGGAAAACAAAGCTTTCACACAGAAAAGTGATAACAACATACTCTACCTGATAAATAAAAATAATGAGTTTCCTCTGCTTGTTGAGTCTGGCCCATCTACAGCTATATCATTACTGAGGTGGAAACCAATCATCACTCAGCCTGCATTAATGTCATTATATTACGATTATGATTCATTCAATGGCCTGATGCAGACAGCAATTCTTATAAATAAAGTCCCTCATTCAGAATGCCATGGAATGTGGTCAGGCGGCTGGCAGAGGCAGCATAAATATTGATCAAGATCATAATAATTGCAATTTTTATAAACATCATATTCTCCTTATGAAGCATTTAAATGCCTTTGAATATTTTCCTCAAATTTGTCCTAATTCAAATATAGATGTGACTAGTATTGATCTCTGCCATAATAGGAAGAATAAATTAAAAATATACAAACAATTTGTGTTTGGGGGAGGAAGATGGTATCTAGCTTACTTAGAAAACAAAATGATTTTTAAGTACTTTAGACAAACAACTTTGCAGGCATTTATAACTTTGTAGTAAGCAGTATGTAAGTAAATTATTGTCTTGTTTTCTCACTGAATTACCTACTGTTGCTACTCTTGGCTACAACTATCTTAGTTCATGGTTTGACACTTTATAAATATTGAAAAAAATCAAGATTTCCCCTTATCATGGTTCTCCTTTCTTTAACTCATCCCAAGATTTAAAATATGGCTAAAATTCAGATAGTTTTCTTTTAAAACCACCTGTAGCATATTGTAGTTGGAAAGGTCTTATCATTATGTCTTGTCTCTGCTTTGTGATCTTCTCAGTTTCCCTGTTACAGGATCATTGGCAACATCCTACAAACATACCCCAGTATTTCCTATTATGAAGTAGACCAGCAAAATTCCATGCTGGCTTCCTCTTTTCAAAGGTATTGCCTTATTTACTGCGAAATTCTGTATGAGATTCCTCATCTTCCATTCTCTCCTGCTCATTCCAACCCATCTTCTTTCTTCCTTCTACCAATTTTCTTCTCATGATTATCAATGACTTTTATGGTTAGAAATTAAAGTCAATATTTCATTGTACTTGTTAGACATGACCTCTCAGTGGTCTTTGCCACTGGGGTTGACCCCCTCTTTACAGTACACTTCCTTCTTTGTCTTCCATGAAAGAACTCTTGATTTTCCTGCTACTTTTCCAGCAGTAACTTAGTTAATGCCTTTTCTCAAAATATGCAGCTTTGCCTTACCCTCAGGGCTCTAGCATGAATCCCTTCTTGCCTTTTATATTCCATGTTACACTATGCTTTAAGTACCATCTCCCAAGACTTCTCATTCCTATGTCTGTGTTTCTAGTTCTGACCACTTTCCAGGGTTTCAAACTTAATTTTCCAATACTTGTTTGATGATTCAACTTGGGTGCCCAATAAGTATCACAAACTTAATATTCACTAAACTGAACTCATGCATCTACAGTCTTCCTAAACATTTTCTTCCTCTTTTTGGTAGACAATAAAAAACATTTATTGAGTTTCTCAAACCAAACAAATTGCTATGAATTCATTCAGCTGGAATGGAATTTGTCTCCAAACTAAGTCTCCGATCTATTTACTCTTTCTGTTCCACTATTACCTCTGCAATACAAGTTACCATCCTCTTTCAGCTAAACTGAAAATCCCACTGTTGATCATTCACACCCAATTAGGTATGACCTTCTTCTCAACCACTGCAACCACTGCCAGTTTTTTATTAATGATTTAGGCTATGTACCATATACCTTAAATTTATTTGATAACACCTTATGTCCTTAGAATAAAACACAAAACCCAAACAAAAATGCCCAAAGGCAACTTTTTATCCTGTATTTTATATGACACTGGCCATTTTTCCTGATATCTATTCACACAATATTCTTTTCTATGACCTATGCCACTGTGATTTTATCTGCTGAGGAAGCTTCACACTAGACCACGCTTCTCATGTCACTTTCCCTTCTTATTCCTGCTCACAAGTATCTCCTTATCTATAAAACCCAAAATAAAAAAATATCAAGATTGATTGTTACCCAAAATATCCTAGATGCAAAACTCCTTCAATCCATTCAATTATTTACTAGCAAATCACTCATTTCATTCATATCACTCATCTATTCTGCTTTACAGTTATTTTCTGTGCATTGAACTGCCTTATTGACCTTTTAATAGAAGGATGCATATTAAGAATTCCACCAGATCACAGGTCTATCATATTAAGAATTCCACCAGTTCACAGGTCTGTCATTTATTTAACTATTATTTGCTCACCTCCTAGAAAAGTCCTGGTCACATAGTAGGTGTTCAGTTAAAGTTCATTGAAAAAACAATATGACTATCATATTTTATTTAACTTGAATGTTTTTCCATAGCACTGAAGTCATTATGTGATTTAGTTGGTAAAGAACTAATATCAAAGCATTACAAAACTTCTAGAATAGTCTAAAGGCCAAATCTTGCATGCTGACTGTTGATGTAAATAGTTTTATTGGTGTGCTGTCATATGTATTAAATTACATATGATCCTGGTTGTTTTTTGCTACAAAGTCATAGTTGAATATTTACAACAGAGTCTGTCTGTCCTTTACTGAGAAGTCTAAAAAACTGTGGAATATAGATAAATTCAACAAAAGGACAAGAAATTATTAAAACTAACAGACTGACCATAGAACTGAATAGAGGAGGGATGAAAACCACGGAAATTGGTAACTATTCATGGGTGATGTGGTGGTAAGAGAACTATGAGAACCACGGTGATGTAGAATATATATACAAGAATATAATTTAAAATGTTTTCTGTACAACTCTTTACAGAAAAAGATCTTTTATCTAGAAGTATCCATCACAGTGGTTGAACAGAAAATTCTTTAGTTTGTGAACTCAACAATCAAGCACAGAATTTTTAATGCAGTCTAACACATTATATATGATGAGGATAAGCGTTTATCTCTTTCTGGATCTCCTCATATTAATGTCCTGAAGTTCCAACCAGAAGACTTGTTTTTTCATTGTTATGCTTTCATTTATTTACACTTTTAGCATTTGGGGGGGGGGGTTGAGTAACATTGTTTTTATCTCACTGCTTATGATTCCTAATATAGTAGCACATCTCTTAGGATGTATGAGACCATACCATGCCCACCTACCAATGCACCCATTGTCTTCCACTATTATCCACTGGAACCCTATCTACACTGTCTTTTCCCCTCTTCCTCTCTAGTAGCCTGAAATCTACAGTCTGATATCTAGGACTATTTTGGGTTTATTTTTTTGTTTTTTCCTTTGTTATGTTTGTTGGCATTCCACATATGAGTGAACTCAGCCATTTTTTTCTTTCTTCATGGTATTTTTTTTTTCACTTAGCACAATCCTTTCCAATTCTACCAGTGTTGTTCCAATGACAAGAATTGATCTTTTTTTTAAAAACAGATGAGTCTTGTAGTACATTATGTATATATACCGTATCATATATATATATATACCGTATTATTGCTCTGTCTTTGGACCCTTAAGGTGTTTCTTTAGTTTGGCTATTTTAAATAGTGTTGCAATGAACAAAAGAGTGCAGAGGTCCTGTTTAATTAGTGTTGTTCTATTTTTTTAGTAGGTATGTAAGAGTGGAATTGCTGGAATGTTTGGTAGATCTATTTTTTTTTTTAATGTTTTGAGAACACTTCATATGATTTTTTCAGAGGCTGGACTAGTCCACATTTCTGTCAACAATGTATAAGAGCTCCTCTTTTCTATATCCTCACTAACACCTGCAAAATGGTATCACATTGTGTTTTTTTGATTTACATCCCTGATAGTGAGGATGATCATTTCTTTTTCATGAGCTTATTGATCATACATATATCATATCATTGGTTCTTTGAAGAAGTGTCTTTAATTCCTCTGAGTTTTTGTTCTTGAGTTGATTTGTGTATTTTTGTAGAACTTTGATACTAGCTCCTTGCCACATATATGAATGGTAGATATTATCTTTCATTCTGCAGGATGTCTCTTCATTTTACATTAGAATGGCAGTTTCTTTTGCTATACAGAAGTGTTTTTTTTACTTTGATATAGTTACAATTATTTATGTTTGATTTTATTTCATTTATTGTTGGCATCAAGTCTCCAAAGATGTCCCTAAAATCAATGTCATGGAATATTTTACCAGTTATTTCCGATTCATTCTATAGTTTCAGGCTTATATCCAATCTTTGGTAAATCTTAAATCAATTTTTTGTGTAATATGAGAGAGTGGTACAGATTACTTTGTATGTGGTTGTCCAGTTTCCCAGCACCATTTCTGTAAAATACATTCTTTCCTCTGTATACAACCATGACTTCTTTGTCATAGATTAACTGTGGGCTTATTTTCAGTCTCCCTTAATCCTATTCTATTGGGTTATGTGTCTGTTTTTAGTCCAATACCACATTGTTTTGATTGGTATGGTTTGTCATATAGTTTGAAATCAAGGCTTGTGATACATCCATTTTTTTTTTTTTTTCATGTCAGGATTGCTTTAGCTACTCAGGGTCTTTTGTGTTATAAATACATTTACATAATATTCTATTTTTCTGAAAAATTTTATTGAAACTTTGATAAGGATTGCACTCAATGTGGCACAGTGGATAAGTACACAAAAGAACTGGGTCTTAGTTAAAATAGCTATTAATATATTGACATTTAGAAAACACTATGTTTAAGTTTCATTTAGTGAGATGAGAAAAAGAAATCTGCTTTAACTAATTGATTGAATTCTTGAGAGAAGAAATTGAAGCATCACGTATTATGACTTTTTTTTTAAATTTTGATTTCAACTTTCTAATCATTCCTTAAGAAATAACTTTTCAACTCCATTTCATTCTGAGGGAGATTATCTAGAATTGAGGTTCTACGCATGAATAATGAAATTATACCATCTGGATTTAAATGCCAACTCTATCATATAGGACTTTTTGACTGTAAAGACCTCAGCTTCTTAGCAAAGTTAGAAAAGTAAATTATAGTATTTGTATACTATGATTGTTTTAAGCTCTTTAGATATATTAATTCAATTAATGTATTCAATAATGCAATGAAGCCAGGTTTATTAATGTTATCCTATTTTACACAAAGAGACTGAGTATTTAAATAATTTGTCAAACATTACCCTCCTGCTATCCTGGTACAAAGAAAATCTGAGATTTGAAACTGGTCTTTGTGCTTAGCGTCTTAGCATAAAATTCTTTCTGAGATTAAATGAGGGAAATGATGAGATGTTCCTACGCATTCTTTCATTAGAAAACTTTAATATGTATATAAAGTATATATTATTATAATATATAATAAAATATTTAATTTAACAAATTTATTTTATTTAACAAATAAAATATATTGTTATATATTGCATATATAACACTATTGTTTTATATATATGTCAGCTTTTACTTTAGCTAATATTCTACAGACTTCTGTTATAAAGGGGAATTGCCCTATTTATTCTTTCAGAAACATTTTTTTCTGGGTAAAATAAAGGCAAATGAAAATTTTAGTTGATCCATTAGTCTGAAACAACTCAAAAAGCAGACACACTCACCTTTGCTCATTTTTTGCATGCTATGTCACATCTTCAAATAGATTGTAACATCTAAGAAAATCAAATTCTTGGTAGTCTACATGAAATATGATAAAAGGAAAATACATTTTAATTTCAAACTTGGGCATATTTTTCTCTGAGAAGTTTATAACATGTAACAGACCAGAAAGTAAATTTAGGGAAAAAAAATGTATAAATTTGGACCTTCTTCAAATCCATGTTTTTTTTTAATTAATAAAGTTGTTTGTCAGTTACAGATTTACTGTTATCCTCAAGTTCAGCAATAGATGGAATTCCCTACATTTTGCAATGATAGCAATAAATGCATTCTCACAATTTAAGAGCATGGAGTAGATAAAATAATTTGAGAAATCTTTTTGTTTTTGACAAATTCAGTTCTATTATTGCAATGTGAAATTGAAAATTTTATTTTATACAACCCCACCTCACCACTGGTGACAGGATGGCAGAAACTTTTCTGTGGAACACAGAGGCAAACATGAAAAGCATATATGTTGAAAACTTTCCCCAATGATGGCTGTCATCTTTGATCTGTTAAAAAGTTTACACTTTATTTTATAGAAAGCAATGTTTTGAAAGCAACATAAAATACATAGTCTTGACTAATATCTCATCTTTTGTAGCACTCACACATTCATGCATAATATTGTGTGAACACCTGGAAAGTACGTTTGTAATGTTGTGCAAGATGGAATGGTAGGAAAGAGTGTTCTTTATATGGACAAATAGAATCTGAAACGCAAGTCAGGGATATTGTATAAGCATAGGTACAAAGATTGGGATGAGCAAAATGTACCCAAGGGAATTGGATATTTTCTTTCTCAAGAAGAAGTTTAACAGAGGGTTAGTAGGAGATACTGCAAAAGGTATAGATTGAGTTGCCAATGCATAGGATTTGGACATGTAGTTAAGAATTTTGATCTATGGAGAATTTTTTAAAGGTGTCTCTCATAATCTATTAGTATACCAAAGCATGCAGCATTTTAAAGTAACTGTCAACATGAGTTACTCATTTTACCCAGATAAGTGAATCATTAATTTTGTTTTATTTTTTGAGCCTACAGGTGGCTCTGATATCATAGCTTTATTAATATAGGTTCTCAGAATTTTTCATTACATGTTCTCATTTTTGTTGTAGTCAATTGAGCTATCATTATAACATACACATGTTTATTTTCTCATTTTCTCATACTTCTGAAGACAGAAAGTCTGAGATCAAAGTACCAACATGTTTAAATTATGATAACTTTCTTTCTAATTGTACATGACTGCCATCTATCTGTGTCCTCAGGTGGGCTTTTCTCATATGTGTGGGGTGTGTGTAAAGAGAGAGGGAGACAGAGCTGGAGAGAAAGTGCCTCCATTCTATTCTTATGAGGTCACCCATCCTATCACTTAGGATCCCACTCCATGACCTAACTTAACCCTAATTAATTCTCAAATGTTCAGTCTGCAGATGGAGTCACATTCAACCTCAGACCTCAACATATAAAATAGGAGGGTTGGAGGAAAGCAAAGCCACACTATTGTTATTTTCTTCAAAGCTAGTGAACCCTGCCCCAATTTTTGTTTATTGGGTTATAGCTATCGATGCTTTCTATATTAGAAATTAAGGTCTATGATATTTTAAAATAATTCACAGTGCACATTGCATTAGTTATCTACAAATTTCCACGTATACTCATGAAAAAACAAAGTGACAAAGGAAATTGTACTTTAGCATTATTAGAAAAAAATAGCTTTGAGCTCACAAACACCCTAGAAAGGCATCAAGGATCTCCAGGGGGTCTTAAACAAACTTTGAGAACCACTCACATAGATATCTTTTGCTCTTAAAATATATTTACTTTTTTACATTGCTTTATCCTCCCACCAAGGGAAAATGGTGATGGGTCACATAGATATTTTTGAATATGCTATTCTTCCAAAAAGAAGTCATTATATAATTTGTTTTTCTGTTAGTTATTTTAAGATTGCAAGATGTTGTTTTTTGTTCTAAGGTTAGGACAATATACAGAAATTAGAGAGCCAGTCCCCTTTTCCCATCTTGTCACTACCTTTTTCATGCACAACCTCAAAGGCAGTTACAAGCTTTTATTCCTCTTTTTATATGACAGCCTGCTTCTCTTTTCAAAGAAATCAACTTTAGGACTATGCTCTGGGGCCACACAAAAGATAGGCAGATACTGATTTTACAGGAGCAGTAGAATTCTTATTTTATATTCCCCATCCCCCTCAGCAGAATGTCTTCATTTTCTCTTTTTACATCAAAATCTTGTCATTTCTAAAGCACTGCACACACACACACACACACACACACACACACGCGCGCACAAACATACACGCACCCTCCTCATCTTCATCTTCAAACATAGCAAAACATTCATTGAAACTATTTTTAATGTGAAAAGACCACTTTAGCACTGAATTTCAAATTATGATGAAATTCATACCACATTCTGTAATATCTTATTTTTTCTAATACTAGATATGATTTTTCTAACTAAATGCGTTGACTGTTTTGCCACCAAAGATTTGGACTTATCTTCTTACAATTTTATATTATATCTCTGTATTTCTTCCAATATCAGCAGTTGAAATACTTGAGGCAGAGTTTGATTCTAGAATACTATTCTCTTCTTAAAAAGATATTATTTTTTCAAACAAATGTGAAAACCCCTTAGGTTAGTAACCTAAGCCACTGAAAATTGTCTTTCAGCAATCTTATATGCAGGAAAAATACATGTTTCTTTTGCATATCAGAAGTTTAATATTATGTTGACTTTTAAAGACCTAGGAAAAAATAAAATTTAGATTTTTGACAACCTGAATCAAAACTGATCAAAACAAGATACCTGACATGAAAGTGATTCAATAAATATCAGCACTTGGGTTAGGGAAAACATTAATTTTCAATGTAAAAGAACACCCCAAATACAATCATAAGTACTTTTTCTTTTTATTTAGTTGAGGTAAATGTGCTGGATCTTCAAATCTATTTCATAATAATCTGTTTAAGAAATAATTATTTCTGTGAGGTCAATATCTTAATATTATGAATAAAACTATCAGAAAGTCATTAGATATTGAAACTATAAACATTCAGTAATTAGAAAGCAAACCATTTCTCAAAACTAGATTTTTTTTTAGGTATTTTCAAGAAGTTAGGAAATACAACTGCTGTATTCAGTGACAGTCAATCGTCGTGTAATCAAAACAATATCTTTTTTAAAAAATTTGTGAACAACAGCTACTATTTATGTTGATTTAAACTACTTTTACAAAAGAAATGTTCTGCATTTATAAAACAAGTATTTTATCCTAGTTGCTTTGATTGGAGAATGGAAAGTGGAAAATATAATTGGTATCAATTCTCTTTATTTTTCTCTGTCTAATCTTGCTTTCTTTCTCTGCCTAATTACTCTAGAAAAAATTAAAAAAATGTTTTTTTTTTTCTAATAACCACTCTGGTTGGTGGAGAAAAAAAAATAAAGAAGAATGAATGAATAGCTTACTGTTTCTTCTGGCTCACTTTAAAATAATTAGAAAATTATAGAAATCTCATTAAAACATCTAAGTGACCTAGATTCCTTCCACTTTGAGAAACTAATTAATTTATTGTATTCTGAGTATGTTCCTCTGAGCCATGTTCTATATTCCCAAATATCATCCTAAAAGCATTAGTTTTAATGACAGAAAGAGGAAAATAAATAAACAGAAAGTCATTTGTCCTGTGATTGCAAAAGGATATCTAGTTCAGAGAGATCTGATTTATCAATAGGAAAAGGCAGTTCTGGATGTTCAATCAAATCACACCTATTCTGTTGGGATTTCAACATCTGCCTCCATGTGGATTGATTAGAATAGAGCAGGCCATCAGAGGCCCTTTGTCTGTGTTTGACTGGGTGAAACAGCTGACAAGTGGCCATCAGATTACCCACAGAGGGGCAGCTGTGTGAGATAGGAGTTTGACAGCTGACTTCATTATAATGCCTACGCTGCAGACTGCAATGGATTTGTCCTTTAATTGAGCTGGGCCAGCAAACTGCCCAGAGAGGAATTGGGAGGGAAAATGGTTGGTTACTGTTAAAATAACAGAGAAGGTAGCAGGTGAATCCTACTCTAGGACAGAACACATAGAATCAAGAAAATCCTACTCAAAAAAAAAAAAAAAAGATTTTATATGTTGAGCATTTCAAACACTTTAATTGAAATTGCTCTAATTTGGCTATAGGAATGTAATTGAATGTTCTATCATTAATCAGGGGCCTTCTTTTCCCCTTTAGCAGGCAATTTCCAAAATGATTTCCTCTCACTTCCTTTGCTTTAGAATGTTTGTGGCAAGAGAAATTTCTTTAAAAGTGTAGAAACAAGTGTATAAAAAAAAAACATGGTTTGCTCTGGTTAATAAGATTCTAGAGGAGTTTCTTATTGAGAGAAAATTGCAGATTGTCAAATAATATGGTTTGCTATGATTCAGTATATGTAGATATAATCAAGAGCATAAAATTCTATAAGGTCACATATTCCTAGGTGAAATCTCACAAATTGAAATATCAAAGACAGTTGAAATTAATAAAATTCATAGGTCAAAATAATCCAGTATTTCATATTAAAACAAAGACAATTTAAAACTGCTTAAATTGTGAAAGTGTTAAAGATTTTTACTCTGGAAAAATAACTGCAATAGACTTTGGCATTTGAATATATGTGCTTCTGTAATCTGTCTCCATTTGTTTTTGATAGATTTTTCTCTGTTCACAATAAGAACCAGTGTGAAATAATTGTTAAAAAATTCACACTGGTCATAAATAAAATATTGCATATTATTCAATGTCATCGTTCTATTTTTGTGTGTGTATGTGAAATTCCCCATTAACATTATTATCATTTTACTTTAGATGCCGAAACTTGTATTTACATTCATAGGACTAATTGATTAAAATAGCCAATGGAATTATAATGACATATGTTTTTTGTTAATATCATCAACATTTCCCACAAAATAATTGGGAATTCATTTCACTAAGAAAACTCTTTATACTTGTTATCATGTTACACTCTTCCTGTGAATACCAAACCAGAAATTTAAATAGTAACTTAAAAGTGGTCTAGATAAATGATGCATTTATAATTGTTACAAGGATATAATTTTATGTACTCAAGTATTTAATGATCATTTTTCTCAAATAACTCACTTGGGGGATGGATCAAAGTGGAGATGTTGTGTCTTATCTTAGGACCTACACATGATAACATATTTTTCTAAACAGAAAAATTGGAGATTTGGTTTATTGAGGTCATTACTAATTGTTACCCTCATGCTTTTCACAGAAAGTCATAGTTCATTCATGAAGGACATTTTTTTTTTTCATAATATGACAGTTAAAACATGGCCTCTGAAGTAAATTTTTCAAAAGCAATTTTCATTTGATCTTAGCCACAAAGGCTGAGTAGCAATTTCAAAAGCAATTTCAACCATACTATTTGCTATTGATCGATTCCTGCTTAAGTAATTTTTAAACCTTTCTGTGTCTCAGTTTCCTCATCTGTAAAGTTAGGAGGCTATTTTACCTACATTCATAGGTTATCTCTGTGTGAATATAGTGATTAACTATAAATCTTTGTAAAATCTTTCAACATATATAAGTAAGTCTAATAATAAGGGTCCATTAACTATTATCCCATTTCTTTCCCCTCACCCATTAGCTTTTTTACTTAAAATATAAGTAAAAGAACAATGTGAAAAAAAAATCAGGGCAGACGCTGAACCTAGGCCAGCAGCTGCATCCACTCAGCAACCATGAAGCACTCACTGGACCCCTCTGCCATTGACCTGGTGGGTAAGGGGGATGCAGGGGCCAGTCGGGACCCCCAGACCTGACCAGTGCTCTGGCAAGACTGGATCCATCCTTGATCCAGGAATAGGGAGCGGCAGGGAGTAGGATGACACCCTTGCTGCTTCACCCTCACTCCACTTAGCTCACAGGAGGACTAATAGCATAAACGTGCACACAGCAACATAGAATGAATGAGGGGCCAGAAAAGAGCCTGCGCATACACGTGTGTGGGACAAGGATCATTCAGAAAGATAGTAGATGCTGGAATGGAGAAACTGCTGTGGTAAAGACCTCTCAGACCTTCATCTATGGCTTCACTGGAAGCTGATGAATCAAAAACCCCATGTGGATCTTGCCACCCAAGGACACATGGCTCTCTCCCCAAGCCTTGGGAGAGGAGGTCTGCAGAGTAAGGGCATTGACTCCACAGCAAATATGCAAATGGACTGAGAGGAGATGACCTGCAAGGTCCAACAATGGATGTCTGCCTCATCGAGAAACCTCCTCACTATGACTGGGAGAAAGGATCCCCAAGGCCAGAGAAATGAGGTGCAGAGATAGCGGAATGGCAAAGAGGTTGTACTGGAGCCAGCAACTGGAAGACACCGAAACAACCCAAATAAACATGAACTGGGCACCCAATACAAAGCTAAGGACTGTAAACCATCAAGCACAATATGCCATGGGCCTGGAACATAGTCTCTCATCTGACAAATGGACACAGCCACAGAAAAAGATACCAATGAACACAACATAAACCAAAAAAGAACAATGAGAGTGGAGACTGAGTGAACACAAGGGGGTGGGGGGGGGTGGAGGAAGGAAGGCATCCCAGTAACCATTTACCTTATTTACTTATGTAAGAATTTAGAAAAAAATCAATGCTCTTTTATGAAAACAGCCTCTAATGATGAATTTTCCAAAATTTCTACACATGCACTGAACATATGTGTGTTCTAGAAATAAAATTTCCAAGTAAAAAGAATCAATTTTAAAAGCAGTTTTTTATTTATTCTCCTTGAGGTTTTGCTTCCATGATTACACCCTTTTCTTGAAGTGGTTTTTACAGTCACTAATACATTTAAAGAGAAGAGCAAGAACAGAAAAAGAAAGGATCCTGAAATCAATCAAACAGTCGGGGGATACGGTTTTATCTCTTATGTGATCATGACAAATATATTGCCAGAAAAGAAGATCTGGGTCTGTTTTACACACTGATTTGGATTTTTTTCATAGGCTACAGATGCTGCCTTGTTTTCTATCATCTGGAATCTGATCATGTTTAGATTTCTTGTTTTAATCAAGTAATAACTAATTTTCAACGATGATTTTGTTGTTGTGAATACTCTGAGGCCTCAACTTGCCAGTATAAGCGCTACATGACATGAGCCTTGCTTTATAAAATATGATGATTCATACATTTAGTGGTGATAAATAATTTAACTCTTCATCTTTTTGTCTCTTTCCCTCAAGAATTTCCTCAAGACCTTCTATAATAGGTCACAGAATAGTAATATCTTAATCCCTTAATGGTTTAATTCACTTGCCATAAAATTTAATATATTCCCAGTCAGATTTTGTGTGTTTCTCACCAACTGTGAAGCAACAATAAGATTTTTTAAAAATAAATTCATCCATTATATCATAGCCACTGAATTAGAATATGTATGTATATACACACATACATATATATGTATATCTACATATATACATATGTATATATTAATTAGAATGTGTATATATGCATATATATACATACATATGTATATATATATATAATTTACCACATAGAATGATAGAAGGAAGCAGAGATTATTGACATCTAATGAGGAATCATCTTGATAATGGATGAGAAAATGTTATGAATAGAGAATCATTTAGCTGTTGCATGGCCTGTGTTTATGTGGCAAAAAAAAAAAAAAGGTAGAGTTTTATTAAAACTCAGATTGTGTTTGTCTTAGCTTATTTAAAATCTGCATTTCTAAGTAAATTGTTATGGGTCTATTAAAATTTCTAGTGTGAAAAACACAAGGGTTTTATTTTTCAACTCTTTCAGTTTGTGTAGCAACTATAATTTGAAATTGATGCAACCTTTTTTAGGTCAAGACATTCCTTAGGTTCAGGCATCAAGTTTTGAACTTGGCTTGTCACTGAAAGGACATCTGTGACTCAGAGACTAGTTTTCAGTTAGTTGTTCCTTCAGGTAAGGTTTGGCAATAGTAAGGGAAGCCTTGTAGAAATAGACCATCTCAGTGTGGAGTTATAGTTTAATCTTTAGTAAAACTTACAGAATAGATATAGCAGTTTAGCGCATAGTATTGATATTAAAAAATAAATAAGATCATTAAATCTGGCTGAGTTTAGGGATCATCAGTCATAGATCCAGAATCAAGACATGAGGGATATGGAAAGAGTGAAATGGAAAAGCAGGTATACTTAATCACATTTTATCTAGTTAATTATTGGAATTTCTGTAGTATGAGAGCAATGTAAGGATATAGAATGGATAAAAAGCACAAATATAAAATAGTATCATTTTTCTAATTTTTGAAACTATGTCTCCTTATTTTTGCCCATGGAACTACAGGCTCACGTTGTCCGGGGTACCACAGACTCAAGCAATCCCCAGCCTCAGCTTCCCAGGTAGCTGAGATTACAGGTGCGCACCACTACACCTAGCTATTTTTTGGGACTAGGTCTCACTATGTTGCCCCGAGCGGGACTCAGACCATGATCCCCAACCACGGTAAGCTGAAGCTTACAGGTAAACTGAAGCTTACAGGTAAGCGCCACCGTGCCCAGCTAATAACCTATGTTTTAGATTTGGAAATTTAAAATGTATCTCATTCTTTTGGACTTCTTCCTTATTGCTGTTATAAAGTGGTTATTATTTCATTTCTTTTTTCCCCACCCCCTATTATTTCATTTCTGTTGTAAACACTTAAAAATATAATTTCTCTCAGCATTGAGAGCATTAAACTCTATCCTACAAATTTTGATATGGTGAATCACTACCATTCAGTTAGACATATTGTTCAATTTCATTTTGAATTTCTCTAATGACACATGAGTCATATTGAAATGTTTTAATTTCAAAATATTTAGGGTTTTCATGGGTATTTTATTTTCTTAATTTATAGCTATAATCCTTGTGACCAAATAACATACTCTGCATGATTTAAATTTTTTAAGTTTATTGGGATTTGCTGTATATGCCTACATGTTTGCCTGGCTCATGAAAAGTATGTTTTCTCTACATATTACATGAGATGGCTTATAAATATTAATTAAATCAGGGTGTTAGCACTGTTATTGAAACAATCCACTGATTCTTTTTATTCAGTTGTTCTATTCATTGTTGACAGAGTAATATTAAAATACTTTAAGTGTAAAATGTCTTAAATTCTGTCAATTTCTGCTTCATGCTTTGAAGTTATGTTGTTTCATATATACATGTATGACTGTACCTATTCCTGATAAATTGAGCATATTAGCATTATGAAATGTCCCCAGTTATCTCCTGGAAAATATTTCCCTTAAAGACTAGATTGTTTGAAATGAACATAGCTACTCTGGTTTTCTTAGGTATACTGTCAGCACAATAGAACACTTTTTTAATCCATTTTCTTTGGATGTATCCATGTACGTATCTGAAGGAAAACTTATGTTAAAAAAAGAGATTGGTTCAATCATGCTTCTAAAATAACTTTATCAAATCAACATTGCATTGTGACATTATATAAGTTCAAATCTTTATCACTGAATCAGCATGTGCATATACAATATTGATTGTGTTCTATCTGTAAATAATGAACTAGCAAGAAGGAGAAATCAGGAAAACAATCTTGTACAATTTTAACAAAAAGAATGGAACACTTTGGAATAAATTTAACTGAAGAAATGAAGATACATACATTGTAAAATGTAAAATATTCCTGAAAGAAATAGCAAGCCCACAGAGATGGAAAGGTATTCTGAGTTCATGAATCATAGAAGAAACATCATTAAAATCGTTATATTGTCTAAAGTAATATACAGATTCACTGCAATGCTTATCAAAATCCCAACAGCAGTCTTTACAGAAATGAGGCAAAAAAAAATCATCAAACTGATCTATAATTACAGAAAACCCCAATGGGGAAAAAACTCCCAAGAAAAAAGAACAAAAATTAAGTTGTCATGCTCCCAGATTTTAAACTACACTACAAAGCTATAGTTACTAAAACAACATCATAATGGAATAAAAACAAACTGAACTGAGAATCCAAAATAGACACAGATAAGAACAATCAGTTTATGGCAAAGGAACTGAGATCTTATACTAAAGCAAGGAAGGTCTCTTCAATAAATGGTGCTGTGAACCCTAGATAGTCATATGCAAAGGACTGGTACCAGACCTTTTAAACATATAGGAAATTACTGGTCTGTATCTAACATTACCAACAAAATGAATTCAAAACTGAGCAATCAGTGTTTTCAGTACATTCAGATAATCACTGTTTTTTTTAACACTTAATACAATTATTGACAATAGTGATTTCATTCTTTTTTATTTTATGCTTGGTATTTCTGTATTGTTTTTCTTTACTACATTCTTTTGGATGATTTAAATATTGTTAGAACTTTAGTAGTATAACGCTACTGGCTTTTTCAGCTTAATCTTTACTTATAATGGTTGTTCTAAGTATTATGATTGACATTCTATTTTTTCAATTTGTTTGTAACATTACATGCAAAGTGTGGAATATACTCATCCACTACTTATGCCATAGATGTTATGAGTACTATGTATACATTATATCATAAGTCCCACAGGACAATGTACATATGTTTGTTTTAAACTGTTCTAAACAATTTCCTTTACATTTTCTTGTAGTACTGGTGAGTTAGAAATTATTAGTGGTTTTTTTTTTTTTTTTTTTTTTTTTTTTTTTTTTTTTTTTTTTTTTTTTTTTTTTTTTTTTTTTTTTTTTTTTTTGCTTGTTTGAGTATGGTTTAATTTCATACTCATTGTTAAAGGGTAATTTTTCTGAATATAGAATTTCAGGTTCTTTTTTTAAGCGCTTTCAATAATTTGGTTTGCTTATTTACGATAAAAAAATCTGTTAAATCAAATTATTGTTCTGTAGGGAATGTCTGTTTTCCTTTGTTTGCTTTCAATATTTTTTCTATTCTTTGTATTTGGTACTTTGACTATGGAAATGACTTAGGGAAAGTTTCCTTTATATTTATCCTACTTTATTTTTCACAAACTTTATAAATATTTGCATTTATACATTTTACCATATTAGAAACATATTGATCATTATTCCTTCAAATATATTAGTCCAATTCACTCTTATGTGAATTGGAAATTCCAATTGCATGTACTGGATATAGGCTTACCTATTCTTAAAGTTTTTTTTTTTTTTCTAATTTTCCTCATTCATTTAATTTTTTTAGTTTCTTAAATTTTAAATATTTTCATATATCATATATATATACTTATAGAAGCATTTTTGATTGTTTGCACATAAATATCCTTTACATTGTATACCCTAAGTTCTCCTACCACCATGTCACTTGTGAACCATTATCCTGATCCCTTGTGCTCATCCATCCTCTGATTGCACTCTCCCTCCCAAACCCTCCCCTGCTGTATGCTTAGTCCATTGTCGGTTTGCTAATTTTAACTTTTTCTAGTCCTTTTATTTGTTTTCCCTATATCCCACATATAAGTGAGATGTTTACTTATTTTTATTTCCTCTATTAGCTACATATTTTACTATTATAACTACCAAAAATACTTTTCTACTAATTGTAACTTGTGAATTATTTCTTTCATTTTCAAAATGTATCAAATATTTTGTCTCTCATATGTAGGTTATTTTGTATTATATTTTGAACATTGTTCTACTGTTGAGGGTTAGAACTATTTTTTTCACTTTGAAACATTTATAATTTTGTTATTAATGAATGTTTTGGGCAGGAATTTAACATGCTTTTAGGAATTCAGTTCTAATTTCTGTTCTTTAGATCTGAGTTTAATCTGTTAATCTTTTAGTTGATGGAATCTCTGATAATATGGATTAGAAATGAAACAGACAGAGTCTACATGTGAAATTTGGGCACTTCTTTTGTTAGATTTTGTCTTTATTGTATATGCCCCCTCACTCTCAAAGTACTTTTTGATATCTCTCATTCTATTAGCTGGTTAAGTAACAAAGAGCTTGTATTATCCATCAAAATTTAGCCGCTATATTTGTCACTAAACTTTGATTTAAAATCTTAGCAATAGAAAGTCATCTAAATACTCCTTTTTCCCATACTTTACAACCAAAATGATCTTTTTTGCTGTTGTTCACTTTCAATATTTTTATTTATTTTAAATAACTGCCCATAGTTTACATTTTTAAATGAAGTTACAGTGTTTAATGGGAGATTATATTGATTGTAATGGAAGTGTGACAATAATTTTTGTTAATACATAAAAAGAGTCAACTACCCAATACAATTTGAACTTTTTGTCAATTGATGACATATAATTGATATTTTTTGTTAATTTTTCCATAGTATAGGATTTCTCTTCTCTGATTTGATCACCATAGTTTCCCACCATCAGAGAACCATAGTCTCCCACAGTCTTAAGTTTTTTTTTTATATACTCATTACTTATTCCTGTAAATGATTATAAATCATCTAGTTATCTTTCCCCCAAATATCTCTCAATAAATTAAGCCTGAGAAAGTCCTGCAAAGGCAGTACAGTAGGAAATCAACAGCCATGTATAAATAGCCACAAATCCAGAGAAATTTCAGTATAAACCCTTGCTTTAATTACAGAAAAGAACCCTATAAAATGGGAGCCAAACATGGATGAATTTATCTTCTTCAGGTTATTTTGGTTATTATATATAATAACCTTTATATTATATATAAAGAGGTTATTAATCCTCTTTCCCCATCCAATTTAGTTATTACATATTTCAAAGTCTTGCATCAGAGAAGTTATGGTACAGATGCTTTGTTTGTTTGTTTGTTTGTTTGTTTGTTTGTTTTACAGAAAAATCAGACTGTCACTAGGAATGTAATTAGAATTGAGTTTTTTTGATAGTAGTGATGCTTCTGACCCAGTCATCCATAGCACTTTAACTTGTCAATTTCACTGAAAATAGAATTTGCAGAATGGGTTACTAAAATAGAGGCTAAATATACAGTAACAGAAAACAAAAAGGATAGCTTCAGCAAAGGAATTAATTGCAAAAATAAGATTTTATTATATGCAAGTACAATAAATGTTTATGGAGTTATATGATTATTTAAGCTACCCTGATCTAAAACCATTATAAGTATGTAAGCTATCCAAGCTTAGTACTGGACTGAAGAGACATGTGTCTTGTCAAACAAAACATATAAAGTCTACAGATACTGTTTGGTGTTTGAGAGAAATAATTATGTTAATTTTGTAAATATGCATATTTTTCATTATATATCTTTAAGAAAGTATTCTAACAGAAAGTGAATCTCACTAATGTCCTTCTCTGTGATTTTTTCTCTATCTTTGCCATTCAAATTTATCAATTCTGCTGAGAAACTTAAAAATGAAGATTAGTGTTTTACTGAATATTATTTTCATTTTTATTGTTTAATCTAATATGAATTTTTATTAGACTTGCTGAATTTTAACATTAGTTTCTCTCAATGTCCTAAATGAGTTTTTGTCACTGGGGGGGGGGGGGGATACTATGTATTGCTACCAAATTAGTAGATAGAGCACTGGTTTATTATTTAATTTCTATGAATAATAGATATTCACTTACACAATATCAGTTATTGCTAAAAATTATTTAAGGAAAGTTAAAATTTTCAAGTTAAAGGATATGCAATATCAAGTTGAAAAAGAAAGAAAAAATGATGCTGATTTGTTGATCTCCTAGATCTTGAATGTCAGCTAAGTGTGCTAGAACACTCTTGCTAAATAAGACTGTTAATCTTTGGTATATCAGTATCAGTTTTAAATTTAAAGGGTAGTCAGTTGGAGAAGTTTCCATGAAAATTGTGGTTGAAAGACAGTTGTTCAGGACATTTGATAATCTCATTCTTTTGGTTTATTTTATGTAAGCTAAATAGAGGTGGCAAAATGACAAAGTCCAGTGGTCATTACACCTAAGATGACTGAGTTCTCATATGCCAATTTGTAAGCAATGTAATGTAATACAAACTATAAATTCTAGTGGGAATAAGGCATTTTCTTGTCTAAAGAAATAATTTAAAATATGATGAGGCATTAGATATATAATTACTCATTGTTGTTTATTACGGATAAAATTATAAACATTGTTTTAGGAAAAAAATAATGATAAAATAAAAACAAAATGTTACTAAATTAAAAGGAATGCAAATAAGTATTATAATATAAATCTGATTTATAACATGCATGAATATTAAAATCAATTATATATAACAGACTTTGGTTAACTCTTCATATTAGAATTATAAGTGATTTTAAAATCTTCCTTTTCTTGCTAAATCTATATTTCCTATGTGCTTTAAACATTACCAGATTATTTTTTGAATAAGGAATAATAGCCAATAAAATGAAGATGTTTATATTTTAGAATATAGATTTATAGAATAATTGAGAAGATAAAGTTTAACATACCTACCTCATATTACCTCCATTCCAGATACACAGATTCCTCTCTTATTAACATCTTGTATTTGTATGAAACACTTGCTGCAATTAGTAATTGATATATTTTCATATGTATCATATGGAGATTTATATTAAATAATGAAAGATATATAGTTTTTTTGTTGTTGTTGTTCATGCATTGTGTTATATTTTTAAAAAAAATCACCAAAACCAAGGTCACTAAAATTTTTTCCATGTTAAATTCTAGGTATTTAGTGATTCTTTGTTTTACATATAAGACCTAATTTTTGTTAATTTATATGTTTAGATTTATATTTTATTTATATATTATATGTTCATGAAATAAACATATTTCAGCACCATTTCTTGAAGTCATTATACTTTCCCACTGAACAGCTTTTGCTATTTTGAAAAGAGCAGTTGACTATATTTGGCTGGGTCTATATATTGGCACCCTATTTTGACAGTGGCTTATTTATCAACTACTTTACCAGTTCCACACTGTTTTCAATACTGTAGCTTCCTACTGAATATTAAAGCTAAGTAGCTAGTCCTTTGACATTCTCCTTCAACATTGCATTCATTGTCTGAGAGGCTTTCTCTTTTTATTTGTACCTTAGGGTTAGTTTTCTGATATTTGCAAAATAACTTGTGGATATTTTATGGGGACTAAATTGAAAATATAAGTCAATTTTGAAAAAAAATGGTATCTTAAAATATTTTTTCTGTTTGTGAACATTAACTATCATTCCATTATTCAAGCTTGTATTTCATTAGTGTATTATGGAATTTCTCTAGTATGTATAGAAGTTTCTTCACTATGCAGATATTGTTAAAATTTTTTCCTGAATTACTTATCTCTTCTTTATCTCTTCTGTCTTTCCCCCTTTTGTGATAATTTAAAATGCACTGTGTTAAATTTTTGTATATTAAATCTATATCTTGGAATATTGCTCTGACCATTTATTAAAATCAATTCTTTGGGATTGATTTCTATGTGAATAATTGTGTTATCTGTGGACAAGTTCAAGCATACGTCCAATAATTCTATATAGTATCATATAGAGATTTATATTAAATAATGAAAACTTTATAGTTTTTTTTGTTCGTGCATTGTGTTGTATTTAAAAAAAATAGCACAACTATCATATAATAGAATATCCTCAATTCCTCCTTCCCAACTCTGAAAATATTACTAATTATTATCATTCATTTATCCACATGCTATAAATATGTGTATATATACATATATATGTTTCATGAATGTTGTTTTTCACTTTGATCAAGTTTTCTTTTAGATCAGCTATGAGTAAGAAAAACTTTTATTTACCTTCATTTACTTTTTCTCTTATATCTTCATTTTTTGTATAGAACTAAGTTTAGGGCTATATAACATCCCTTCTTTTGAAGGGTCTCTTATGATAAGCTGATTATTACTATCTATTGAGTCAACAGATACAAAGAGCAATATTTGCTTGACTGAAAAATGAGATCTTTGCAATCAGGTCAAAACAAATCTATAAGGCACAAGTCAGTTACACAAACAGATGTTGCCTTTCTACGTTGTACTGACTCTTTTCTCCTAATTCACATCGATGGGCCTCAAAGGCACACATAACCAGCTAATAAAAAGAAGAACTCAATTGTGTGATATAATTTTGTTAGCAGAAAATGACCTACTTGCTCCTTGGTTGCCCCACTCCTCTTAAAATCTTTTAATGGGCACAGCTGCATCAGTGCACTTTTTTATTTGCTTTTTTTTTTTTAATAAAATACCATTGTTTTACATCCTTCCTAATTTTTTGACAGACTTTCTTCCCTTGGCTGTGGTTGTATTTCTCTCACTACCATAGTCTATGCAGTCCATTGTTTGCTCTCATTTTTTCATATCACATAAAAGAAATGAATTAAGTAGAAGAAGACAGATTCCTGGGTAGTAAAGGATTTATCGATTGGTTGTTCAGAGTCTTAGAAAAAATAAGATAAAAATATTGAGGGTTAGTAACTTTGGGTAAAAGACATGTGTATATTACAGTAACATATCTTGAAAACCTATGAATCATTTGGTGACAGGTTAATTGTATCAGAAGATTTGCATTCTGGATAGGATAGTGATTCAGCTCTATATGTTCTTTAGGTATTTTTTACCTCTTAAGTGTCCTATGGAACCATACTTTGAAAGTTAGAGAAGCCTGATTAACAGCATGGAATTCACAGTTCATTGCCTTAGACAAAAAAGGATGATTTGTACTAGTAGACACAAAGCAAGCACTGGTTCTAACATATGCAGCAGCATCAAGGGAATCCACAAAAACAGGAACACAGGATAACCAACCAACCTCATAAGCAAAGGGGTTAGCTGAGGACATTGGCCTGAAGCAGTGAGCACAGTACAAAAATTGAACTATTGATAGAGATACATCACCCATTCTCAGGAAAAAATGAACCTGAAAGTTAAGGGATGGAAGTATGATAGCACTAGTGTCTATCATTCATACTCACTAATTTATGTAATTTATGCTTCTCGTTTGTAATACTTAATTTCTGCTGGAGTAGAAATCTTACCTCCATGGAATGGGAGTAGGAGAATGAAAATTTTACCTTTACAAGAGATTACACTCAGAATAACACTAAAATTAAAGACACAAATAGCTACTTAGTTATTCGAGTGTGCCAATAGAAGAGTAAAGGAATTTATGTATTAGTGATGAGCTAGTTGCCTTAATTACTTAATTAATGATGATCTTCATTTCTGTGAAGGAATGAGGGTTCTTATATTGTGAGTGGGAAGAGATATTTTAAGACCTCAAGAAATCCTGATACTTGCATGTCTAAGAAAAACTGGAAATTGATATTTGTAATAATCACAAATTGATGGGTATATCCCAACTATGTCTTCCAACATAACTGGAATCATGGCACTCAATGAAGACCAGTAGAAAAGAACTGAACATGACACAAAGTAGAATGAGTGAGATAGGAGAGAAATGATGAATGTCAATTGTGGCTAAGTTTCTGTGGTAGCAGAGGAGACTCTGCTCTACTAACACTCATACCATGTCTTTTGTGGACACTGGAGCTCTGTACATACATGAAGTTCATCTGGCCGACTGAATATGCATGCTATGAAGAAGGAGTAGGTAGTATTGATGTACCTTGATGACATCAAGTGCTCATCTCTTGGCTCTGTTTCCGGATGCCAGGGTGGGGATGGGGTGGAGGTGGGGGTTTGTTGTTGTTTGGCAATTAGAATGCATAGGATACCACTTGTGTTACGCAGGGTCACCATGAAAATATGAGCACCTGTTGATTGAAATGTCAGATCTGGAAAATTATAATTTTTTTTCACCCCCTCTTTCATTATTTTGGGAAAAACACACTGCTTGCCTGCCTTACTCTCAGGAGCTGCCCAAGGGCATATCACTGGGAAAAAAAAAAGTGCTTGGACATTTAGATAATGCTTGGGATTACAGAAATTTTACAGACCTGGTGAGTGGGTATAGAAAACTAGTTGTCTTGTAGTTTCCCAAAACAGTTTCTTAAGTAAGTGCCCTTGGTTATTAAAAATGCCACCTGTCAATATACAGTGGTCTGCTCTTTTCTCTCTGCCCTCCTGATAAATGTGGTTTCAGATCACACTTAAAAAACTCCTAAGGTTGTGATCTGTGACACAAACACACAATATTTAAGGAAATTGGAAATATTGATGAGCATAAAATGGAAATGTGTTTCCATGATTTTTTATGCAATGTTTTCATTATTTTCTAAGATATAAACAGTAAGCTATTTGTTTCTGTTCAAAACTTGTTAGGAAATCGCAGTATTAATATGACATTTCACTAAAAATGTCAAATGCAAAGACTCATAAAGTAGGAAAGCTTATATAATGATCCCATGAGTCACTGACACTTTACCCCTATAAGATAAAATTCAGGAATTAACATAAAAGATTACACACTGACAAATCTGACATCTTATGCTTTCCTCTAATCATTGAGGTTGAATGTCTGTACAAGTCTAAGGCTATCTTCCAGACTGTAGTCTATGTTCTTGTAGTCTTGACTCTTTAGTTGTGCAATGAGCAAAGCAATCTACCAACATCTGTTTTGAAGAACCCACAGCTATTAGTTTATTTCATTATCTTTCTAGCAAGAACAGAGTATTTCAGGACTATTAAAATTATAGCTTTAAATATATTACCAAACCATGATTTAAGGTCTGCTATAAACCCATATGTTAGTGGAGAAAAATCTATAGGGAAATCATTGGCTCAGGTTCACCAGTTGAGATCATGGTTAGAGGTGTAATACATGCCAGAAACCTCAGAGAAACATCACATATCCAATAGCATTCCATCCTTTGCCACAAGAAAAACTAAGGAAACAGAAGGCCAATATCTTTTCTCCTTACCCCAAAATGAAGAAATTTACAGTTACTCTGTGCAGGCTACACTGTTAAGTTTTATGCCTGAATGCACAAAGAACTGGAACATGTCATAGGTGAAACAGAGCATCATACTATCTGTTTGCAAAAGTTATATCTAATGACCTTTTCTTTGTACTAGAGTTTACCATTATTAACCCCCCAAATTTCCCAAAGTATAACTGCCAAATATTTTTAAAAGCATGTTCTTGAGGAAACTGGAGTGTTATTATTTCTCACTAGATGAAAACTTGAAATAGAATTCGAAAGTCTTCTACTCCAAATATAGTAGAACTTAATTTGTTGATACAATTTACTGTGAAGATTTAATGACATTTGAATATACTATGGAAAAATTTATTATAGATTTTTTTTAACATTTTGGAGAACAAACATAGATAGATTAAACACCACAACCATCATTTTTGAACATACGTTCATTATTGGATCATTCTGACCAGATAATATCTAATCATTTTATTTTTAATAATATAAAAAGGACACATGAACATATGCAAAAACTAAAATCATAAAAATAAATGTACTATTAGATCTCCCCATATGCATACCTCTTACTCTCTTTATTAAGGTAAAATTACCTCAAATACTAATTGCCTAATGGACATAAAATAAACCACATTTTCCCCAATTTTACTGAGATATAATTTGCATGTAACATTGTTTAAGTTACTCACCATAATGATTTCAT
The DNA here is from genome assembly GCA_004024945.1 of Uropsilus gracilis. NCBI lineage: Eukaryota > Metazoa > Chordata > Mammalia > Eulipotyphla > Talpidae > Uropsilus > Uropsilus gracilis. Next base: position 57,001 of record PVHY01003829.1, read on the forward strand.
CTACATGTATCATGTAATGGTCACCACAATAGGTTAATTTTGATCACCCCCTATAGTTACAATTGATTTTTCCTTGAGATGTGGACTTTTCAGATCTCTCTATTGCCATTGTTAACTGTAATCGCCATGCTCTTCATTAAATTCCCAGAAATTATCTGTTTTATAACTTGTGTCTTTTGACCACTCTCACCCATTTTGTCCATTCCCAACTCCTATCCCTGGCAACCACCAATCTGTTCTCTTTTATATGAGTTTGGATTATTTTTGGATTCCACATATAAATGAAATCATGTACTTACATGATTATCTGTACTTACATCAATGGTTATCTGTACTTACATCGATTAACACTGCCTGATTTCATGTGTCAATTCCTTGTCCCAACTAGGAATCAATTGCTGCAATGAACATGGGAGCAATTACCTTTTCATATAGGGATTTCATTCATTGGGGTATGTTGCCAGGAGAGGAATGGTCTGTGAGATTTAGAAGATTATATTTTTCAAGAAATTGGTTGATTCATTTCAAGGTTATCAAATTTGTGGACCTAAATATTTTTTTTCTACATGTAATCCTTTACAATTAATGTTTGTTACAAAACACTCTACAAACAAAAAGTATTTTGACCCTTTCTTTTATTAATAATTTGTGCCCTACTCTTATTGTCTTGGTGAAACTCATTAAAAACATAGATTTTATTGATCTTTTTCAAGAATCAGCCTTCATCATTGACTTATCTCCATTACTTCTGTTTTCAATTTATTAATTTTTGTTCTAGTTGTTGTTTGTCTTTTTTTTTCCCTACTTATTATGGACTTAATTTTCTTATTTTTTTTTTGTTTGTTTTGTAAGGTGGAAACTTACATAATAAATTTTACATGTTTATTCTTTTCTATTGTACACATACAAGTTTATGAACTTTTCTTTGTGCACTGGATTCTCTGTATTAGGCAAAGTTTGATAAGTTGTGTTTTTATTCATATTGAGAAAAAACAAAATTTTCATTTCTTTGAGATTTTTTCTTTGACCCCCCACATTATATTGAAGTGTGCTGTTTTATCTCTACATATTTTAGCATTTTCCAACATACATTTGTTAATAATTTCCAGTTTTATTCCACTGTGGTTTGAGAACAGACGTTGTAGAATATTTATGTTTTTATATGTGTTAAGGTGTGTTTGATGGCCCAAAATGTGGTCATTTTTGTGAATGTAGTATATGAACTCTGGAGCAATCTGTATCCTGCTGTTGTTAGATGGTTTATAAAGATCCAGTTAACCAATAGTTGTGAGGAGTCACAGTTCAACTATGAGTAACTGATTCTGCCTTCTGCATCTATCCAGAATAGGGGTAACAGGTGTGGGAATCTCCAACTGTGACAGTAGATTCATTTATTTCTCTGTGCAGTTCTCTGTTTCACTTCTCATTGATTTTATGCAGTGAACTTTTCATCTCAGACATAGTAATTTTCATCTCTTGAATTTTAATGTACCCCTTTTATATATTCTATATTTCTTAATATGTTCAATCTATTCTTAGCTCCTTGAACATACTGAATTCTGCAGTAATATTTGCTTTAGTATTCTAGCCTACTAATTTCTACTTTACTACTAATGCCAGTATCCTACTCTAGTCTACCAATGCCACTAATGTCATTTTTGGGTCTATATCAATTGATTGATGTTTGCAGTTTTCTCCTTTTTAAAAGGTCTTTTTGAATTGGATGTCAGGCATTTTAGATTTTACCGTGTTGGATGCAGTATCGATTTTTGCTTTTACAAACATTATTGAGTTTCTTACAGAAATATGTTGAAGTTATATGTTAACTTGTTGATCCTTTTGTGTCTTATTTTTAAGTGTCACTAAGTAGAAACAGAGTTGAGTTTCCTGAAGTTAATTTTCCCTGATTAGTGAGTCAAGAACCTCCTATGTTCTCTAGCCAATACTCCTGAATCATTAGATTTTCCATTCTTGAATTTGGAAACTGATTCTTTCGAGTGATTCTTTCCCTGAGCTGCAGTAGTTTTCTCATTTACTTTATAATGGTTCTCAGCTGAATCCTTAATGAATATCCTTCCAGTTCCCTGGAATTTTCTCTAAAGCCTTCTATTCTCTTCTATGTCCTGTCTTATGAGATTAAATCATCTCAGTTTCCCCTATTCTCAATTTCATATGTTTAATACAGGGAGATGATCAAACTCTACCTAGTCTTCTCCTTTCTGTGTTTTTCCTAACAAAGGACTTTTAGAACTATTATAGTATTTACCATTTGTCTCTGGGGCTGAATAATTCAGTTGTCATTATAAGGCTTGGTTTGATGAGTATTTTTTTGCTGATGCTGTTCTGTTTTGAAGAGAAGGCTAATTTATTTTCCTTATCTCCATCTTGATGTAATTTTTTTGAATTTCCTTTTATGTTTTCTTTCCTTTATGAAAATTTGCCCATATATGCCTAGAGAGTATATATTATCATGTTGGAGACTTTGTATTTAACATCAAAAAAGGAATATTCTGTTGCTATGTATTATTTCCAGGTTTTCATTGTTCACATAATTTCATATTGCTATGATTAATTCACAGCATTGCATTTTATTGGTCTTGACCATAGCATAATATCCAGATTTTACTATAAGTTAGTTCATGCACATATTTGGATGAAAATTTGTCATTTATTTTCTATTTTAAAATATTTCTTGTGAGAAGATTATGCCTGCCTGAGACACTGAAATTAGATCTGGTCACATGACTTGTTTTGGTTAGTGACATGTGAATGAATCTGACACACACCATCTTCTACCAGAAACCTTAGGAACAATGATGCACGTTCTGTCTTAGACTTTTCATTCTCCATGAAACTTGGGAGACTTGAACAGTGCTGAGCATTATGAATTCAGAATGAAATTGTGTGGAGCAGAACCTTAGCTAACCTGTGATGAATATGCATTGTGGTCAAGAAATGGACTATTGTTGCAAGTGAATTTTATTATCACAGACATAACCTTTGTTACTACAGAACAACCTAGAAAATGTGACGAATATAATGAATTACATATATCCATATATTTTCTGTACATTTTCTTGGTATTTATTTCTATGACAGTAATGTTTCTAAAACCCACCAAATATGTGGCTAAAAGTTATGTACTTTTAGTAAAAAAGTAAAAGTTATGTACTTTTTTTTTAGCAATTTCACTTATAAGGTAGTGATCTTTCTGGATTCAAGTAAAATATGAATGAGTAAATATATAAGGATCTTTTTTTCCAGTTTTTATCCCAGTTGCTTGGATAGATACAGACCGAATAGAATATTAATGGATTTAAAATGCAATTAGGTTAGAAATTAAATCTCACTGGGGAAAATTGTCTTTTAAAATGAGAGGAATAGGAATTTTCTTCCTGAGGGTACCCCCTTATACATTTATCAAAAATCTACTTTTTTGTCATTTGATCTAAGGATAGGTTCATTCAGCTTAGCTAAAGCAAAGCTAACAAGATCGATTTTGTTTCAAAAATTAATTCCATGATAAGAGCCAAAAATGTTTCAAGGCTTTTGCAACATGATTACTTTTTAAAAAACATATAATTGATAAAATTACCTTAAAACATTATATTACTTAATTAAAATAATAAACATTACAAACAAGAAATACTTTATAATTTTTCAGTGGAAATAAGCTTTTATAAAATGACACAGATGACATCATCTGCTTTATTTTATCTTTTTTATAATTTATTTATATATAAATTTCACATCATTATAATTCCAGGGATTTATCCCTCCCCTCCCCTCCAGTCTCCCTCTTTCCCTCCTGCTCAAAGTTGTGTGCTTCAGTTCGGTGTTAGCTTGTTATGCCTTTTATCTTTAGGATAATGCAACTAAAGGATATGTGAAAGAATGGACATGGGGAGGAGCAATGCTAAACACCATGATAGAATTATGTCTTAAACTGCATATGGGGTGTGTTGTTATTAAACCACTCATATAGATATCTTTATTTTTCCAATATCAAGCATATCAAGATTTCTCCTCATTATTTTCCATAAGAGGAGAAATCCAGTAAGTTAAAAAATGGAAATTGCTTGAAATTTGGCTCGGAAATTGTGAGTGCGAGTAGAGCAAGCAGAAGTGCTTCAAAGGAGTGATGTGTGGAGAAGTCAGATTGGAGGTGTTTGGGAGAGCAGGAGGTGATAAAATGATAAAATGTATTACCAACTCTTTCAAATAAGGAGAGATGATAGTAAAAGGTGTAGGATATAGATTAGGAGAAGGTGGTTGTTTTATCTTAATTTGTAAAGAAGGAGGAATTCACCCAAGTTTAAAAGTCAGTGGGAAGGATCATCTGGAAGGAAAGGATATCAGGGAAAGGAAGGCACATACCATAGTGAGAGGTTTTTGAAAAGAAGAGAATCTTAGAGTCTATGTTGTACCCAGAGGCACTTATTTTGTAATGGAGATCTATACAGCCCACCAATTATAACCAGAAAAACAAAAAGCTGGGAGATTTTGTCAGAAAGCAAGAGTAAGATGCCTATTTTCTGAACTAGAGAAAGAGGGAAGAGTGGGAAAATATGAATGTGAACAAGGAAAAATTAGTAAATATTAGTGGCACTTTGTTACTGCCTAAGTGTCTCTCTCTCTCTCTCACTCTTTCTCTCTCTTTCTCAGGTAGGTAGTGTATATAGAGGAAAGAAGAATACAGGAATATTGGATGCCTGGCTTGACTAGGTCGGGAAAATATAAAACTACTTGTTATTATTGAGATCTAGGAAGATATGTAGATTAGAAGCCAACCTCAATACACTTTTTTGACATGTGCTAAAATCTCAAAGAACATAGTTCAAAACAACTAGATTGCAGTTTCTACCTAACCAGTGTTGTGGAAAAGACAGAAAAACCCTAAGTTGAGATACTGAATTCTTTTCTTCTGGTTCCACTATTACATTTATCTTAGTCCATCTTTTATGATATCTTTGGCTTTATTACAGAATCTCACTTTTTATCCTCCCTCATGATTTGATGACCTCTGCTGAGAAACAAAATTTAGTACATCTTCATAAATACAAGATTCTAGGCTTTTCTTTAGAAATAGATTTTTTTTTTTTTGGTTTTCAATCTGGTTATTGCAAGTTAGACATCCAAAAAGATTTCATTTTGAAGTATATCTCCGAACTTTGCTTAATATTCATTTCTGTATTCAATAATTATTTGTTGAGTGCAATTGATGTTTAAAACATGTAGTACAATAAATAAACTTCTTCCCTCAATAAAATATCCATGCTTTTATAAGCTTACATTCTAGGAAGATGATGGTTCATGGGTAACATGGTGGTTGGAGAATTTTGAGGTTTGCAACAATATAAAAAAAATTATATATAATATATATACTATATATATACATATATGTAACCAATGGAAAAATAAATAATAATTAAAAATAAATGTAATGAGAAGTGAGCTTAATAAGTGATAAATGGAGGTGCTAAATGGATATATGAAGAGATAAAAAAGATGAATGTGAAGTCTATGATTATCAACTCAGATCACATTAAAAGGGCAAACTTTGAGCAAAGAATGAGGGATTTGGGATTAAGGTTATGGTCTTTAGTTATCTGAGTTAAGAAGGTACAGGTGATTTCTAATATCAGAGAGTATCTGACCTAAAGCAAGAAGACCAGGGTGGCAGATAAATAGTACATCGAAAAAAATTGTAGGTGATAAGCTCAGAGAAATAAGGGGGTGTCAGTTCACTGGCTTCTACTTCAAAGTGAGATGGGCACTTCAAAGTGAGATGGGCAATTACTAGAGGAATTTAAGAAGAGGTTTTTAGATATGGTTTAATCTAGGTTTTGTAAAAGCTCACTCCACCTATTGTGTTGAGGGATTGTTCTCGTTGTGAGTGTAGGAAGAGGACAGCAATCCTAACAAATGATATTTAAAAAGTTATTGAAAAAGAGTTATGACAAATGATGATGACTAAGCCAAGATGGTCACACATTGTAGTTCTATTTTAAAGGTGAAACAGAGTGCTAAAACATTAACTATGGGTATGGTGGAAAAGTGAAGTCAAGAATAACATCAGAGTCCTTGGCCTTAGTGACTGGAAAAATGGAGCGGCCATCAGCTGAGGTGGATGAGTTGAACAGGGTTTGTAGAGTAGATTAAATGAGGTCTAGAGGGTTATTTAAGTTGGACATGTCAAGTACACATTCCAGAGAGTTGGCAGCATGGGTCATGTTGCCATTCTTCTACCTGCTATAACACTTCATCGCATGAGTATGTGAATGACACAGTACAGTATATTTGCTCAGAGAATAGAATCTACTCAGTGATGGTCAGTATTTAAATCCTTAATATTTGCTGTTATTTGTTGAATGACTTTTAGTGAACTATAAATAGCTAGGAATATTCATATAACTAACTTAGATAGACTAGGCAAAGGTTGCAAAATCTAAAATTGAATTCATTTCTTTTTTGAAAATGATTATACTGCCTGATGCTTACTAGAAGCAGATTTCCATGCTTTTTTTAAATGCAGATTTTAATATTGTTCTAAAACCTCTATAACTTTTATATGTCAATGTACTTGCTTTTTATATTGAATATTTCTAAAATTATTATTGTTTTTGCAGTAAACACAGAACATATCTGTGTACAGAAATATAATCATAAGTTAACTAAAAGACTATGCCTGCCACATACTTCTGTATATCTAATGAAATTAATTCCAAATATTCAAGCTAAAAAACATTTGCCAGATGGGTTTATGGTATAGAAACACAGATCACTGATGAATCTTGATTATAGAATGATATGAAATATATTTGCAACATTTTTCTTAGTTATTTTTATCTGTTAGACTTATAGACCTGTAAATAAAAGTGGTAAGTTTCCCAAAAGAATTAAATTTCAGCTTATGAGTTTATTTTAGGTAGCTTTCATTCTGCCTGTACAATCCTTCAAGTGGTAACATAGGCACATATAAAGCAACATCCTGTTTTATTTTATTAGTGTATTTTACAATTCTGCAGATATACAAGTTTCAGAGATCGTAAACACCCAAGGTCTTGAAGACTTTACCTCCCTATAAAGTGCTTTGTGAAACATGGTCTGCCTCCCAATCTATAAATACAGTGCTACCCTGGAGGGAGCAAAGATTTATCTCTTCTCAATTTACAAGTAGATCCATTGTTAACCCACTTCACCTCTTCACCAATAAAGGGCTGATTTATGATGGAAGGTCAATGAGTCCATCTGAGACTGTTTCTATAAGGTCAAGAAAAGAAAGTGTAGGAAAAACTAGTAAATTATGCATCATTTAATACAAATTAAATGAAGTGAGTTGCATTATACTCCATCACATCAATCTTAAGGCACCATTTGAATCTTCACGTCATATGTCCATGATGAGAATGATGGCACAAGCCAGTAAAACCAGTAATTAGTGATTCCTCCAATAGGATCTTGCCATAATGCTTGACAGTGGTGGTCATACAACAGTTGTCAACTAGATTATTTTTTTTTTTCTGAATTTCTATTTCCCAATAGCTACTTGTCCACTATCTCCTGTATCTTCTTCCAATTAATTTTTGGGTCAATTTTCCTGTTTACATGAATATATTATTCTATGCTGAAGAACAAAAACAACAAAACCCAAATATTACATGTATTTTTATTATAGAACATTAAACAGGTGAATTGAATTAGGAATGGTGCTCTGTGACTAAGAGAAAACCTTGAAGAATAGAAAGTGTAGTTAGTACAAGGAGTTTCAAATCTTCACCTGATTCTTTCTTTAAAGATTCTTGTTTCCAGGATTGGATAGCATAGTTATGGTTTCTTAAGAATTTTTTTCTGGGTGTAGACCTCCTAAAATACACTTCAGTATTAGTCTTTCTTAGTGAATAACAAGTTTAACAACTAGGAGACTCTCTATGTGACCTTAATACATTATGACTATAGAATGACAATTTGGGATTCAGGGGGAATCATACTGATAGTCACCTCTTTCTCATGTAGCCTTTCTCTAGTGCGGAATGCTAAAAAGTGGCTTAAAATATATTGCCCTTTTTACTTATTATTAGCCTTGTCTTGCAATCATGTATCATACTTAGTAAATTAACCAAAAATATGGATCAATCTTCTTTAAATTGGAAAATTTTAAATTGTATTTTCCTGTATCCGTCTGTTCCAGCTGTCATAACAAAATAACTCAGATGGGGTGGCTGCCGCAACAGAAATTTCTTTTCTCAGTTCTGGGGCTGGCATTTCAGATCAAGATGTGAGTGTTTGTGTCTCTGACAGAACTTCTTCTTGCCTAGTTTGCCTGCCTTCCTGCTGTGATCTCACTTGGCCTCTGCTCTCTGGGGGTAACTGCTTGGGATCTCTTTCTTTTTTTGAGAAGCACAGTGGTCCTATTGGATTAGACCATACTCTGTGACTTAATGTAAACTTATCTCCAAAGTTCTTATTTCCAGTTTCAGTCACACTGAGAGTCAAGGTTTCAACATGTGAGTTTGGAGGGAGACACAATTCAATCTAAAACATTTCCATGTCTTTATGTAAACTTGTCTCCAAAGTTCTTATCTCCAGTTCCAGTCACACTGGATGCCAGAGTTTTAACGTTTGAATTTTGAGAGGGACACAATTCAACCCAAAACATGTCCATTCATATTTGTTACATTCTGCTGTCATTTATTTGTTTTGAGAAACGCTTTTGTTTCGTCTCTGGTCTCTCAGCGTGTCCTAGGTTAGCTCCTTCTCATCTCTACACTTTTCCCACATATCTTATCAGTGAAAACACTGAAGTGTTGAGTATAAACAAAACATCAGTCTTGATTTTCATTGCACTCAACTTTCTTAAACTTTATTTCCCTGTGAATACCAATCTCTCTCTCCAGCTTTGGGATCCAGCTTTGGGATCCAGTCTCAAGGCAGTTGATATTGTTCTTGAATGTTTGCAATAATTAAAAGTCCAGGTTGCTCCCATTTTGATTGATTACCACTTATTTTATAGTGCGATTTCTTGTTTTGTGTCCCATCTAGAAGATGATCCATTTCATTGGTATCATCATGCTAGCCATATCAATTTGTTCAACCTTTCTTTAAAATGAAGGGTCAGTTGTATGGTGACAGATGGAAACTAGACTTTTGGTGGAGATCTATCACAAGTGTTCAAATATCATGCTGTAATCTGATCTGAAAACAATATAAATTGTAAAACAATGTTCATTCAAAAAATAAATAAAATATTATTTTAAAAGGTGAATATACATTAACAAAGCAAGTATTAGTATTTTCACTAACTTGATCAGTTCTTCTAGGATTCAAGAGTAAAGGCAGGCTTACTGCAAGGTATGACTTCAGAGTCTGTTGATTCTGCTTCAGATTCACTGTGATAAAAAAAGAAACACACATCATAAACAAATCATCCAAAAATGATTAAGCTGTATTTGATAATTTTAAGACAATCTTTGTGCACTATTGCTGTGTGATTAAAATGACAACTGCATCCTCACATGATTTTATATTTTTAATTGATTATGCATATGCATATTTTTACATCATTATATCCCTTGAGGTTCTCCCAACCCATTGCCTGCAAACCATCATCATAATCTCATAATGCTCATTGTTTCTCATCATAAATTTTGCAAAGTGAGAAACAGACATCAGTAGTATTATGACTTGGCTAGGATCGTGTAGCTATTAAATGATTAAACCTAACTTGAACCGAATTGATTCTTTCTGAAATTCAATAATTTACTCACTTTACCTGAACTGCATGCCAAATTCTGATAATATGATGGTAGACAAAAAATGGAGGCAACTTTGCTTTTGAGAAGAATCAGAAAAAAGGGACAGACATAGTAAAAATAGGTTTTAGACTTGCAAGCCTGAGGCATGTTTCTTTCAATTAATTTCACCTTTTTTCTATATGAAATTTCACCAGTCTTTTAATTCAAAGAAATTCACGGTCCTGAATCATACATAACTCTAACTAATCTGATCTCTCACCTTTACAAGTGGGGTGAATAACAAAATCATATATGACCAAACAACAAATTCCTGTTCTTACCATAAAATGCATTTCAGACAAACAGCTTAAAACACCCAGGCGGAATTTAATTGCAAATTTGGCCCCCAAATTCTGATAGGAGGACAGACACATTCTTGTGAAAAGTAGCAGAACCTATCATGCTGTGATTGGCCATGAAAATCAGAGTGCTCAAAATCATGACCATGAATGGGACAAAGTAGTTTATATCAAAGATGATCATCTCCTTTGTGGATACAAGCCAGACATGGGTTCAGGAAGTTTTCAGACAGCATTTAGTTTAAGACAAATGGTATCATAATGACTGAACATTTCTGGAGATCCTGTTCCATAAGTAACACTGCAGTAAGAACTAATCACACGAATTTCAAAAACAAACAAACAAAAACCTATATAGTCTGACATATATTTTAATTTTTATTAAGTTTTATTCTTCTCTGTCAATATATAATGTAGACACTAGATGACTAAATCTAATAAAGGTAATAAACCCCAGAGCCAATTGTCTGGTATTGGAAGCACAGAATGTACATAATAGTGTGTGCTCTTCCTGCCATGAGTCCCAGAGAGTGGAAGAACCTCCTTAAACTTTCCTGCAGCAGTTCATTCCAAAATCTAGATCTAAAAATTTCACCATATTGAATATATTCAAATTTCTTACATCTTACGGTATAATATTCTTTAACTCATCTCTCATTTAATATTTTACATTTCTTGTTTCTTATTCTTATGATTGTTTAAAAATTCAGAAGTTGTCTTCATTCTACTTGGTTGAATCATTTGGAATTTAAATATTTATTTATTACTCCTATCATTTATATTCATAGAAATATCAGTAACTTATTTTTATATATTTGTAAGAAAAGTCACAATTTATTTGATATTTTTATAGTTATCCTGGGACATTACTAGTATTTTGCTGCAGATACAGTTCTGTGTTAAATATTTTAATGATTGGTAGAGGAATCACCAGCATTTTTCTTTATAACAGATTCCTACTTTACAAATAATTCAATACAATATTAAATATCTACTATATGCCATCTATTTATTAATCATATCATTCAGCAACATGTTGATTTTTCCTTTTTCAAAGGTGATTTATTTTGTCTTGCTGTACAAGAATCAAGAAAGATTAAAAGCCTATGCATGCAAGCAAATAGTTACCAGAAAAGCTTTTTATGATACATGATTCTAACATGCCAGAAGAAAATTGCATTGAAAATGATGTAGTCTAACTAATAAGAAATACATTTGAAATTGAAAATTAAATATACTTTTGCATATCATGATATGCTACTTCGCTTGCCTTATTTGCATGCAAATAAGGGTTCAATAACTATTTTAATTGCTATATTCTCCCAAAAGCAAGGAAAGAAAATTCAAAATATATGTATTATTGTGTATGGGAAAGAATGTTAATATTCACCAAATAATTACCTAATTTACATAGTGATTAGACTCATCTGCAATAAAGTATTTTTATAAATATACAGAGGAAACATTAGATGCTATGAAGTTTGACAAGTGAAATAACAAGCAAATCTAATAAGGGAAATTGTATGCAGGTGAAAGACTTCTAGTACATTATTTTTAATATAACTTTATTACTAATGTCAGAATAATAAGTCAAATCCTTAAACATTCTGTGTATCATATTTTGTAGGTGAGAGGGGGGAAGCAAATATAATATAGTTTAAAAATATTGAACATGATCAAACACATCTGAAAGAGATAAATTCCTTAGGGAAGAATTTCTACCTACATAATTTCAAGTGGAGTAATCTATTTCCTAATTAGCAAGGAAAAAATTCCCTGTATATGACCTTGAATTCTAAAATATTAGCTCTGAGGGAATATTTACAATCCAAAAGCTCAGAAGCATAATGAAAATACGGACATGACTTTTACTGTTGTTAAGGTTCTTTTTAAATCATTCTTAAGCATAATCAGCCCATGTTGACTGACATTTATAGTATGGAAATTGGCTAGAATACAAATGCAATGGTGTTTGAAATTAGAAAGCACATTACTGAGGAGACAGGCTAAATATTTGTGGTATTCAAAGCCATTTTTCTTGGTAGAACCAATACCTTTGTTCATTTTGATCAAGCTTATACTCTAAATGATTTATACAGGTTCAAATTATTTTAGTTCTCTAATGCTACTTCTTTTGTCATTTTATATTCAGTTATTATTCATTTCAGAGAAAAGTATTCTCTAGATTTCAACATTTTAAATGTGATAAAAGAAGTCAGACTTTAGGGTTTAAACATAAAGAATCTGTCAAGGAGCTATGTTTGTTAAGTGTACAACCAAGTGCTTGGATTAATGATTGACTTTCCTGATTATAAACAATCTGTTCATCTATTTGTTTGTGGGTTACAGTGATCTAGATACAACAGCTGAAGCAAGAATAGTGAGACTGGACAGTAAAGATGAAGAATGTAGAGGCTTAACGAAAAATTCCAGTTCACAACATGTTTCTCCAGAATCCAGGAAAAGATAGATTCTGGGGTGTCTGGGAGAACCCCAGGATGTTCTCTAGACTTAGAAACCCCAAGGAAGAGGATGCCGAAGTGAAATGTATCTGGACTTTAGGGCTGGCCAGGCCTGAGATGAAAACCTGACCCTTATTCATGTTTTGTGACTGTAGGAAATTTAGACCATTCAGAAGCTCAGATACATGAAAAATGAGAAATTAGTATCTGTCAGGGTTAATGTGAGAATTCAATAATACTGTTAATGATCTTAAAGTCTGTACATGACTCAATTAAAAGTAATGGTGACTATGAATGTTGTAGAAGGTACCAGCTTCTGAAATGTAGTTGCCTTTAGCAACTAATTTCCTTGATTCTTTGAGATACAAGATTAAAGAAAAATTAAGCCATTATGATTGTTTCTATGGTATGTTTAAGAACTGACACTTAACATTCACAAGGACACAGATCAATGCATCTACTGAAATAGTGAATCAATGCAATAAAGGGAGATAAAACTCTATATTATTATTGATGGCTGTACATCCAGCCAAATGTTTATTTATCTAAATATTTATACCTATTTATTCATTGTCCAGGAGCTCAGGACCATTGCTGGTATAGAAATGATTGTACCTGACACACTGTAGTGGCTGAAGTTTATATTGTACATGAAAATTTTCTAAAAGCAGACAATATAGAACAATAATCTGAATTTCAGGCTTCCAGACACTGGAGAAATCTTTAATGGGAAAAAAAATTGATACTCGAGAGTAATTCTATACAATGTCATCTAGAACATGGGATACGTGGGAATATATCCAAAAAATTCTGCAAGGTTTTTGAAACCTTGATATCAAAACCAAAAATAAAAGTATATTGTGCAGGACAAGCAAAAAGTCCATTGTCAGGCTAAATCCAGCATAAGTGGAATTTTTGCAAAGTACACTAGGCATTTTGACATTAGAAATCTATAAATCTAGCACTCTATTAAAGGTTAAAGGAGAAAACACAGAGATACAGCAAAGGACTAGATACTGACACCCACTTGTAATCAATATTTATTACATACTACATTAAAAAGGATTTTCTTAATGGTGTAACCAGTGTCTGTAGCAAAGCTCAGTCAAGAAGGAACCATTCAAAATAAAGTGTCAGGACAATTGTTTATTCTGAAAAACTACATTTTGAAAGCCTTGCTTATTCTTTATGATGGATTTGTCATGAAACTTGGAACAAATGTCATAAATTGTCTGTGCTTCAGAATCATAATCTCTATAAAGGGGATATTTCCTGACCCCTGTCTAAGTTAATGAGATGAATTCAATTAAAGGAAAGAAGTCTAACTGTGCACTAGCAGTCAGTGCAAAAAAACAAAAGGGTTTGTTTGTTCCTGCGCTTCTGTTGATATCCTTTCAGTGATCTTGCACCTCATTATGCCTGCTGTCAAAATAGACAATATTGCTCTAGCCCTTTTACTCTGGATGTGGTAGGAGAACTGGCAGCCATCGCATCATGTGGGAGTTTATTAGACATGTAGAATCTGAGTCAGACTCCACCCCACATCTACTGAATCGGAGTTGTGTTTTAACAAGGTCCTGGGGCATTTATCTGCACATTGTAAAGTGTGAGAAATACTGTATAGGCTAGTAACCTGTCTGTTTTCATAAATACTATGAGGATCATTAACACCCAGTATTATTTTGCTTTTGGAAGAGTATGTTATATTTGCAAATACTTCCTGATTTTGATTGTTTATTTTATCTGAAGGTGTGAACATTTTCGGGCAACATTCCACCCAATAATAGATAACAATATTAAACTCTTTAACTGTCCAGAATACCATCTCAAGTGTTGTAAATACATTCATTCATGTCATTTTTTTTCAAGCTCCCCCTGTGAGTTATATTGCTCTATTGTATGGAAGAGTAAATAGGAGATTTCATGGAATTTGCCCAAGATGAAAATTCTTAAGATTCAGAATCAGTTTCAGAGCCAGGGAGTCTGATTCCCTGGCATGCACTATTAAACTCTCCTAGCTACCTCTATGATGACATAAATATATTCTTACATTTTGGAAGATCATTCTCTCTCCCTGGCTCCTGCTTATTTCAATATTTTTTGTAATTAGGTAACACATGTTAATTTTTTTTTTTATTCTCTGCTCAGCACTTTAAATATCCACATGCATTTACTCATTTAGCTGTTATAGATGTGTGCATTTCATGGTTTTATTTCATAGATGAGGGATTTCTTTTTCCTTTTAGAGATGGAAAAAAATCCAAGCCCAAGGGACACAGGAGTTGCCCAGCATCAGACTACAAGTAAGATATTAAAGAATGAAACTAATAACATAGCCTAACAGATGTGGTCCCTGTAGAGGGGATTTCGATGTGATGCAGGATTGTCTACTTGGCATTTCCTTAAACAACTTCATGAAACATTATTTCCTAATACTGAGGTCAGGGGTACCAATTTCTCTAAAGTAAGCTTGAAAAGCTTTGCTTGTCCCACGGTCTTGGGTCATATCCTTAGCTGTGTCCCCAGGAGCAAAAGATGCTTTATGAATGCCATAATTTTGGAGATGGTACAGGACAGAGGTGAAAATCATCCACTCAATGACAGCACTGTCCACCAGAAATGCAATGCAAACCACATGGTTGTCACATATTTTCTGGTAGCAATATTAAAAACAAGATAAAACAACAAGTCAAGATAATTATAATCATGTATGTCATTTAATTTTCCACATTAAATTTTATTTTATTAGAATCCCTACTAAAATGCATAAAGAGAGGAACTTTGATCTTTTATGATATCTTAGAAAGGGTATATATTCTAAAGTTGTAGCACGTATCCTTCGGACGCATCACAGATTTAATGCTGAGGGGTCACCTGAGGTTTCTAGCTCCCATGTTGTTGCACTGTACAATGTAAAGGCTCTGAGGGCCTGAAGAGGAAATCAGATTTGCTTGTCAATAAAAAAAGGAATAGATCAATAAGAGTGTCTGCTACCAAAAAATATTGTGAAAATATTGCCATATACTACTACCTCTTCAGCCATTTTATTACTCCCTGTTTTCCTTTTGAAAAATATGGGGTGAATGACAGCACAGGACTTTACTCTGAAGGGCTTATTATTATTATTATTATTATTGTTATTTCAGAACTTATGAACATGATTTAATTTAATCAAACATGATTTTAAAAAATATTAAGAATCATATTATATTCTTTATGGACTTTGACAATTATTTTAAAAAGAAACTCTGCATATAGTCTCTGATTTTCTCAGTCCACCAACAATATTCAATGAAATCTTGCTACAAAAATCTGTGCACTGTATCTGATTAGACAAATCACTATGATTATCTGGGTTGGAGGTGACCAAATTGCTTTTCAGAAAGCTGGTACTATAGTTTAAAAAAAAATAAATAAATAATTGCATATTATGCAATCAATTAAAAATTTTAAAATTATATATATATATATATATATATATATATATATATAAACACATCATTGTATATCCTGAGGTTCTCCCACCACCTTGTCAGCCATGAACCATCATCTTAAGCTATCAGTTCTTCTGCCTCTCACTCAGCCCTGCTGAGATACTGAGCTTTGGGTAATAGGTGATGCATTGTTTTCCCCAAATTTCTTTTTGTTCATTGAAAATGTATGCTTGTGAGTGTTTGCTGGTCATTAGTATCTATTCTCATGTATTTTCTGTTTTTGACCTTAGTCAAGTTCTGATAGTTGAGGAAATTACTTAGTTTTCCATGGGATATGTTGCAAATATGACCTAATTTGATGAAAGATGACTTAAATTTTAGATTTACAACAATGCAGTTATATCTACCAATATATCTAACTTGTTCTACCCTTTCATTTTTATATTTGTAAACAATTCTTCTCCCCCAAATTAGATAATAACCTCCTTTTTTTCTCTGCTGTTTCATTGATGTTCATATTTATTCATATTGCATTGACATTCATATATATATATTTATGTATCCATACACAAATATATACACACAGTGTCACACACCATATGAAATTCATTTCTTAATATGTAAATGAAATATAACTTTAATAAAGAAATCAACTGATTCCAGTTACTTTATCTATTGGAGAACTTTTTAAATAGAGTTTTTGCATAAAACAAGATTAATCTTATCTTAATTCAGCCTCAGAAAATATGAAAATTATGAAGCTTAGCGAGAACACAAAACGTCCTGTGTCCTATGAACACAGCATGCCAATGACCAACATGTAGAGAAGTATGTAGGAAGGGATGCAGCCTATGAAAAGCTGTTTTATCTTGTGTAGAAACATTTCTTCTCTGAACTGCCACAGAATTTTTTTTGTTTTTAAGACTTTCTGGCATGACATTCTTCATCCACAGCCAGTCCTTACCGGGTTACCGGGTTGGTTGTGGGGAAAGGCCAGGGCTGGAAACAGGTGATCAGTGTCTCCATAGTCTCCACAGTTGTTGTACCCAGAACCAGAATTACTTTCCCAAGTCCCTCCTAAGCTTCCCTCAAATCCTCACTTCCTCATGTCCCTAACACATGCATTTCCTCCAACAGTCACATATACACACAGAAGCATCAGACCCTCAAGCCTCCAAAAATCATTATTCAGAAAGTATCAGCAGCATTCTGTCACGTTTCCTTTCCTTTGTTGCCCTGATACATAGAATTCTCCCATAAGAAGACTAATAGTTCACTCCTCAGCTCAACTCTTGAATAAACTGGATCATGTAGGAATGTTATGAACTTCCCAATATCTGGATTTCTCTTTCATTTCAATATTGAAAAAAAAATCCTACCTTATTCGTGTTCTTTCATTCCCTCTTTGTCTCACTTTCTCTCTTTTTATCATCAATGAAGTCTGGAAGTAAGCAAGTCAAAATCAAATACATACCTCCAATAGTAAAGTGAAAGAGGATATTATGATATGACACACATGATATCATGATATAATATCCATGTTGTGGATGGGTACCACTTAGTATTCATTTGTGCTAAATGTATGCATGTCAAGAAGTGATACAGCATGTGTAGTAAGCATAAATATATCATTCTGTTTGCAGGTGTTCTTTCAATACCATGGAAAATGTGGACACATTTAAGTATTATTTCACTTGCTCTCAGCAATATCTTTAGCATAGGGGAGAAGGCAGTTCATAGGTTGGATATCTTGCTTGCAAATATAGAAGACACAGCCTTTGTCAGTGACCATGCATTTTGCACATATTTTCAGTAAAGGGATAGCAACTTTCATTTAAAAAGTGGGTTGATGAAGCTGTATGTACTTTTACTGAGACTATTATGAAGGAAAAGTTCATCCATTTTTTTTTTCTGGTGCCTTTCTTGTGATTAGAATGCATGCTTCTCTTCCAATAATAGTATAGAGCGATAACAAGTTGGGACAACTTGTAGATTTAACTGTTCCCTCCTCATGGCATTTATGGTTAGTCGACTTGAGAATTATTGAGGATTGAACTAAAACCACAGTGACTGCAAGATTTAGGCCTGTAATGATCTAGTTGGAAGAGAATAAACCTATCAGACCCAGGGGGAATACCCCATGTTTCTGATGGAAGGGTTCTTTCTACAGAAAAGGGAAATAACTTCCCCTCCAGTAAAACACTTGAGACAAATGTACAACACAAATGGTTTGAATAGAACTTGAACATGGCAAAGAACGAATGCTCTTTTTCTTTTCCTTTCCTCTTATTTTATTGTTGTATTTGTATTACCTGCTTGGGAAACCATTACACTGACTTTTTTTTCTTCCCCCCCCCCTTTTTTTTTTAATTTTATTTTATCTCCCCGCCACCCCATACACACTAACTTTCTGTATGTCTTTCTGAGTTTTCTTCAGTCTCTCTGGGCATTTTTATTTTTTAATCAGCGCTTTCATATTGCAAACGCTGGCTTAAAAGCCTTCAATCGAAACAGAAAGAGGCAGATTCGTTTGTTGTCCGTGAAGCAGGCAGTAATTGCATTGGAAAGTCCCGAAACACACAAACCAGAACCAGCTGTAACCAAACATGTATGGAAAGCAGCACACAGAATTTTCCATGGCCTGCAGCAACGATGTTATACAAATAGTCCCTAAGGTATCTCCATGGCTCCATACAGAGTGGAAAGAAATTAGATAATACTAAAGACTTAACAGATGGATATTCAATCAGTACTTTTGTGTTAAATTCTTTCTATAAGTTGAATATTGAAGAAATACCTACATTGAGCTTTTAAAATTAACATATTTGTTTTCTAGCACCCTTCCCTGACTTGAATGCCCAGGACTCAGAATAAGAAAGATGAAGTTTACGTTGTATATGTTTATGGGACACATGCAAGTAGGCATTAAGAATAGCCTCAGAATAAAAGGCAGAAGGCAAATGATTATTTTCAGTGCCCTTGATTTAAGATTTGAGATAACAAATCTGACTGGCCTCCACTGTTATACAGTATTTGATGCTATCAGCATCACTATATATTCTCTCCTTAACAATACTCTCTCCTTCCATCCAACATGCTCAAATTCTGCCTAGTTTTTGTGGGCCAGTTGATATTCAGGGTTTGTTGACATGGGGGGCATTAATAAGGCATTCTCAGTTTAGATAATGGGCTATAGAAAGACTGCTTAAAATTTGGGAGTAGAGTCAAGGGGTGTGTCGTATTAAAGGCACTGTAATTTTGGAACCAAGGAAATGTTTTGAGGGTCTGTGGTATGTTGCCAGTATTGTAGGTTGGAAGGAGGGAGTCATTCAGGGTTTCTACAGCTTGATCTGTACTAGACTATGCTTTATGTGTGATTGGAGGAGAAAGATTCTAAATTTCTAATCCTGTTCTGTGGAGTTTTGGGAGGATTGTTGGTAGTGTTTTCAGCTTGTTCTAACTTAGATTGCTTCAAAGTCACTGTATATTGGCACTGAGCATACTGACAATGAACTTTGAATACCTATCTACCAACTATAGAGATGTATATATGGGCATGAATTGAGGATGGGGTGGTAATAAGTCTCAAATGAAAAAGTATTGGAGGTGCCTGATGCAAGACAGTTGTATTTAAGATGGAAATGGAAACTTTCATGAACTTAATGACTTCAAGTAATAAAATTCTTCCATGTTATGGTATAGACAGTAGGTGAATAATTATTGACAAGCACATTGGATGCTGGTGGTAGTATTGATGAGGCAACATACATTGGAAAAGGTGTATGTTATCCCTTTATCATATCTGGTGTTCTCAATCAACATGACCTCACAAAAGAAAAATTAACATCTGATATTTCACTTTGAAGAAAAAAAGGACTAGTCATATATGTTCACACTGAGAAAGAAAATATTAGATTCAAACAGGTCGAATCAATAGTGCTGAATGATAAATTCTATGGCACATGATTTCTTAGCTAAATATAACTCATATTACACTGACAATATATCCCTATTTGCTCTTGGTGGTCCTAGTTTATACCTGTTGTCCCTATATATCATGAATTGTACCTATTTATTGTCAGAGTTGTTTCTATTGGTTGGTAAATAAAATGTATATTCTACTGATTCCTGTTGAACATTTATTAAATGGCTGGCAATATCTGAATGATATATGAAATAACTTCTCCACACATCACCCTTATGAGATAGTAAAATTATACCTCTTTAAATGAGGAAACAAATCCCAAGGATTAGCTTTCAAAAGATCTCATAACTCTGAAGCCAAATCAGCTCTATAGGCTACCAACTAGAGAATTCAGGAAGATTTTAATGTAGTCTAACATAAAATAATTGAAAATACTTAAAATCATTAATTATTTGATAAAGGGGTTGTAGAGTGCATGGAGATGTTGCCACAGAGGTAAGTAGATATAAATATTTAAGAAATGACAATCTTTGCTCAACAAAGGCTCCACCATACTCTCATAAGATGACCATAAATACTTGCTTGGGGGTGAGGGGCTGGAAAGGCAGAGCTGAGAACTGGAATTGGGATTAGTTCAGTTGCTAAAATGATAGTCGCTATAGTTCATCAACATAACAATACTCTTCCTTGGAATACCAGCAAGCATTGCAGATTTGCAATATCTTATGGATCTTTGGTATCCTGGAAGAGTTCAAAATAGAAACAGAAAGCCAAAATATAACTACTTTGTAATTCTCCAAGGCCAAAATATAACTACCTTGTAATTATCTTACTGTTCTGGTTACTGTTAATACAAATGAGTCTGGTGGTCATTTATAAGATATTAGCAGTTGAGGTGTTCCTTCTGGACGGAGTGACTGACTCTATGAAACAACTTATGAGATGTATGCTCAATAAATTCTTTAGGAATGAATTTTACAAGTGAGTAAATTTAGATCCGCTTACATCCATGAATAGTATTGCCCCATGAAATGCACTTTAGAAAATTCTAAAAATCAAATTCAATTTCAATGAGTAGCACACTGAAAATAATTATATCTTATAAAAAAATAATAAAAGCACATAATAGTTGATTCTTTGGTGTACCAACACTGTAACTATTCTCTCCAAACTTGTTCTTATCCATGGAATTAAAAATTTCCAAGTCACAATCTGTCCTTAATTTATATAAAATTCCTAATCTTTAAGAAGGAGGAAGCTCAAAGCATGTGCATCATCATTGTATTTCTCAGGAAGATTTATTGTCCCTCTGATATCTCTAATTCTGTAGTATTCCTGCTCTGGTAAGGAATGCTTTCCATATCTCTGTACTTGATATTGCAAACTTCATTTGTTTTTTTACCTAAATGGTCTATGTTTACATTTTGTTTTTGACCTGATAAATCCATGTTCTATATCTAGAGCTAAAATGCATGCAAACACTGCTGTTTTGGACAATAGAGCAATTTCCTAAAGAGGATACAAAATGTCAAAATAGATTCCCCTAATGGGGAGAAATAAATGTCACCTTATTTTCTATGTAATGGCATAAACGTTAAACTTGTTTGCAAGAATTCAAGAACACCTATAACATTGTCATTTTTATGAATAACTGTTTTCTCTCCTGTGAATCATAGTGGTTATAAATGGGCATGTAGATGTCAACTAAAGCATTCTATTTAGTAGCAGCTGATAATTTACTGTTAAGTACCAACCATATTTATTTTTAAATAGGTAAAATAGTAATGAAATAATGATGTGCTTGCTCAATCAACTCTGGCACTGGGAACACACTTCCTATTTATTCAGTTCTTTAAGATGAAGACATGGAAAATATCTTAGTTGGTTTCTGTGAGATATATAGTGTATCCATCTATATAATAAATCTTCACTTAACATTATTGGTAGGTCCTTGGAAACAAAGACTTTAAGCAAAAAGACATATATAATAATATCAATTTTGCCAGAGGTTAACTCATATAAACAAGCTATAAGTTGCTATGACTCATTCCTTGTTACAAAAACATCACCAAACTTCTAAAGAACCAAATCACTTCTAATATTAAACAATCATTTTAATTAATTCATTCATTTTCCAAGCTACTTATTTTTTCAAGAGCTGAGGTTGCCAGAAGTTCGAGGCCCCAAACTGGCACCAATTCTGGATAAGAGAGCCTTCCACCATCGGCCACACTGAGATTGGAGCAAATTAGATGCTCCCAAGACCATCATGTACACCTCTTTGAGATATGGGAGCAATATGAAGTACATCCACATGGACATGGGGGCAATGTACAAATCTCATACAGAACCTAGAAAGGAACTGAATTTCTTTCCTCATTGGCCATATAAGTAAATTAATTATTCAAGGACTTGCTGTGTGTATGTGTGTGTGTCTAGCATACATATCGTAGCAAGATTTTCTTGAAAACCTACTTCTAATGAAAGTAAAGTCCATTTACTTTCTGAGAGTTTTAAAGCTAGGGCAGTTCTTGCAGTTATATCTGCAATCTTTCTAACAATTAGCATAGGTCTATCTGCCTTGGAGAACTTTGTCGAACATGGCATGGGAAGATGGCACTTAAGCGGAAATCAGGAGTTTCATTAAGCTAACTAGGCTAGGTATGGCTAAGCAAGAAGATATCTGAGATAAAGTTGGAGGCATACTGAAATTCTGGGGCATGATACTGTTGGCAAGCAATCAAGAAGCACCCTGTGATCCTCTAACTTACAGATGAAAAGGATCTGGCCATCCATGCCCACAAAGACAAAGGCAACTCTCAGTGTGAAAAACTTTAAAAGAATTAATGTATATAAAGAGAGATGTGCCAATAAACACCCTAAAATTACCCATCTCCTGCGAGTAAATGCCTAGCCAGACAGTGTTAGCCCCCAAATCTGGTCACTGAGCTCTAAAATGTTGGCACGAATCTAAGGTACATTTTGCAGGGGATAAAGGAGCGCAAACAGTCCAAAATATAGAGATGGAAAGATATCATAGAGCGTAAATCAATGAAATAGAAGCCAGAAATAATAATGGGTAAAAATCAAAAAAGCAAAAATTTTTTCAACCTTAAATTCTATGTCTGAATTTTCTGATACACAAAACTTGAAGGAGTGTATCGCCTACAAAATGTCACAAAAAACAAATTCTAAAAAGTGTCTTTTAAAAGTCTTTTTGAAAAGGCTAACGCACAGTACAGATACAAAAGACAAATGACCAATATCAGCATTACAAGGAGGATATCATTTTTACTTTTATAATTATTATAGAAGGGAGAGTTTGGAAAAATACTTTAAAGTAAATATCATAGTCTCAATAAAATAAGGATACCACTTGAAAAACACAGTTTAATGAAACTGACACAATAAAAAGTAGTCTGAATAGGCCTCAATCATTAAAGAAATTGAAATGTAATTATCAATAAGTTTCCCAACAAGATTTCAATCTTAAATAGTTTTACAGGTAAGTCCCAGATAACATTTAAGGAAAATAATATCAACCTTATCAATCAGCTGTATGAAAAAGTATTGTATAGCAATACATTTAACAGTGTCTAGCATATTTAAGATATAAAATTTCTGTCATTTCTGTATATATCAATATAAAATTGCCTTTTAAAGACAATAAAATAAACTTAAATTAATACTTTTAACGAATGATTAATTAACGTGAGTCACTTATATTGAATGCTAGAAATGGAGTTTGAGAAAGAAAATTAGAAGCCTAGTTAGGTAATATATTTGTTTCTTTCTAAAAGCCTTAAACCGGAAACATCTAAGGCGTTAAATGTTATTAGCTATCACCATCCCCAAGATAAGAGCTTGAGGGTAACAAAGACCTGTGAGGATGAAAGTCCCTGGAACTGGAAACATCTTAGTAGAATATACTTTATTGTGAGTGAATCAACACAAATGGAAACTTTGGTAAATTCCTAAAAGGATTTATGCATGCCTGATATCAAAAGAGGAGAAAATAGACAAAATGGGAGCACAGGAAAATATCCAAGACAAAGACTCCATCATTTCTCCCAGAACTAGCTATGAATGAAAATGTGATTAAACTAGTATCATTAGAATTTTATTGAAACAACCAAACCCTTTTTCCCTCAACCTTTACAACTACTATATTATGCAATGACAGTTTCTTAAAATGAAAAAAGATCAATCCCACAAATTTTTTAAAAAATCAATTATCCAATGGGAAAGAGATGGATCACCATTGATTACATCCTGCTTGTGTTAGAGATGATGGATGACCACAGCTGTGGCATTGATCTGTGGGAAAGGCTTATACTGATCTTGCATGGCTTATTACGGGCCACCCACTCAGAGAAAGCATCCGTATACAACATGCTCCACATTTTATATTCCACCGGGTTTTAGGATTTTTCTATCGTGCATCTAACTTTGATTGTCCCCCTATATGGAAGTGTTCTTATTTACCTTAAAAACTGGCTCAGAGAGAATGACTATAAAGAACTTATGGGACAGATACATGCAAGAGAAAATGAGAGAGAACAATCACCTAAAAGAGATTCTGACAGTCACTGTAGTTTGTTCCTAAGTGAAGCAACTGAGTTCATCTTATAACTTGTACAAATATTTCATATTTTTCAAATAACCAGGGAACGCATGAAATATTATAGGTTTACTCCAACCTGCACCATTCAGGATGACAAATATTTCCTGTTCAGGTTCAATTTATATACTATATGAAATACTGTGCATATAATTTTTTTGATCAATAGTGACTTGTTAGTTAAGTGGAATGCATTGTGACTTCAAAACCATTTTTATTTAAATTTATTTAAATGATATATTCTTTCTGAGAGGGTATCTCTACTTCCGTCTCATCTGCTGTTTAAAGAATCACAAAAATGCATTACTAGCAAGAGACATTTCAGATTCTACAATGCATCTACTGTTCCTCTGCTTACTGAAAGAGTTAAGGTACACTGCAGATTGCCTTGCTGTCTGATTTACTGTCTCATGAGCAAAGTTTCCACATGCCAATTGCAGGGATGTTTATTGGAACTGTAATAGGAGAGGGTGAGGGCCACCCCACGCCCAGGCCCTCAAACCTGCCTGCTCTAAATAGGTTATGTCTTCTGTTGCATCAAGACAAAAGCATACTCTAGTGTAAATGATTTTGAATGGAAAGGACATTTAATGCAATTAATGTACAATAAAGACAAGGGAAAGTATAGATAAAATAGTTTTCACATAGAATATCCAAAGTTACCCCTCTCCTCGTGTGCAAGTGTCTAGCCAAATAGGGTTGGCCCAAAAAGGGTCATTGATAGCTTGCTACAAGTCTAAGGGACCTTCTGGTGGGGAGCCACAGGGAAGGGCCAGAGAGGCCAAGCAAGTCTGGGGCAAAAGATGCAAAATAAAATCAAGAGAAAGGTTGGCTGTCATTGTTAACCTACCCAAGGGTCTCTTGACAATACCTGTTTCAAGTCTGCTTCTATGCCCAAGGTTAAAATGAGTGTCGTTCCTTCACATGTCTCTTCTCCATGCATCTTCTGCAAATCCTTTAGCTCTGTTCCCTTCTTTCTTCGCCAGTCTCCTCTCCAGCTTCTTCTCCCCTCCAGCTCTTGGCCACACTTCCTGGGTGGGGGAGGGAACCTGTAAACAACTTTTTCCCTTGGAATAACCCTGTTACAGTACTAAATTAGCTACTGTAATGTCAGTTAAACTGGATAAAGAATAAATCATTGTTATCACCACAATATTGGTAGTGCTCATCACAAGAAGAAGCAGGAAAAAACTCCTGGTCTGCAAAGGGAGTAGGTAATGCTTGTCTCTGTTGTACATTAACCTAAACCACATTGTTCAGCCAGCATCAGTTTATTTGTGTATTTACTTTGCTGGGTTTATAAAGGTAAAATGCAGTGTTAGAGGAAGACAGCATATTATAAAGAAAGGAACTGTTGTTGCAAATTTTACAAAGTGTAGTAGAGTTTATTAGTAACAGGTGCAGCTAGACAAACTGGTCTGTGTTTTGGCATAGACCAGGGAACTTGGAATCATACCTTAAATGAAAGAATCCTAGCAATTAGGAGTTACTAATATCCACCTCAAGCATGTGGTAGTGTTAACTACCAGGCATGTTTAAAAGCATGTATTTGATATACTTTGGTGGTAATATATTTGAAACAAGATTATTTTAATGTAAATCACCAGATAGATATTTAAAGTATAAAACAAAGAAGCGAACAGGACAACAAGAAGTTATTTGTGCCAAAGCCCCACCAATGCTAACATGCAAACGGAGGGGTTTCCTGGATCCCAAAACTGCATATTAATGGGGTTCTGCCAGCGATGCACAAAGACAAGACCTACTCTTAGCGTGTAAGAACTTAAATAGTGTGCATACAGAGAAGAAAGGTTAGTAATCTTCCAGTAAAATACCTGAAGTTACTGAACCCTTAGCAGGTAAATGTCCAGTCAAACAACAGTGTCCAAAGATGAGCCACTGAAGCCTGCAAACTTGCTAATAGCCCAAGGCAACTTTGGCAGGCACCTTTGGCAAAAGGGTCCAGGCAAGTCAGGGATGAAAGGAGCAAAATGAATGTGCAAATCAACGTTACAGGTACCATGGTCTTTACAGGTACCCCATGTCTTTACCCTGGTTCTTACAAGTGTCTTCATATGTCTTCACTCCACGTATTGCCTTCCAGGTCCCCCCAATTCCTGGTGCAAGTTCAAAGCTATGAAGTTGGTGTACCCACTCCACATGTCTCTCTGCTCTGTGTACCTCCTCCCAATCTTTTCAGGACTTCTCTAAATCCTCTCTAGCTTCCCCTTGTTATTCAGTCCCACCTTTCATTAGGTGGAGCAGGGAATATGGACCTCCCCATTTTATAGAGATTACGCTCTGCTACAATTCCTTTATATAACACCAAAATTTAATACCTAACTTAATGTATAGTTTTAATAATGTCCACAAGTTAAAATTGTACAGCAGGTCATCTAGAGGATCCTGATCAGCAGCAGTGAGTTCATCTGCACGGAAGCCATGCTATTTCCCTGAGGAAAAGGGAGTGTTGACTGGAAAATTTTTTCAATCAAATCAATTCATCTTTCTTCCCCATTGTTAATACTCTTGTCCTACCCTTATGCCAACTACATAAAACTTTCCATTCTATATAATTTCTTTCAAATAATGTTGTGAAATTCAGGAACTTTTTAGCAAAAACAATTGCATGCATTATGAAATTTTTTTGGATGCAATTTGACCTTGAATAAAGGAGAGCAAAATTTGCTACCCTAAAATAAGTCTTTTTGGTACAGAGATTACTTTACGATGATTAGTTTTAACAAAGATCAGATACAGAAAAAGTTCTAAAAGCTGAGATGTGATCTTTATAATATACCTTTATATTTATAAGGGGGGTTGAATTTCTTGTAAGGATATTTTCTTTTCTGTACCAAGAATAGCAGATTGATCAAATGTCTAGAGACAATTAAGGAGAAAGGAGTGATTAAATATACATAATAACCATATCTATGTTTACTGTGTCTGAGCACAAGAGATCAAGATGATGGTTCGTGGGTGGCATGGTGGTGGAAGTTCTTTAGGATATACAATGAAGTTTATGTGTGTGTGTGTGTGTGTGTGTGTGTGTATAATCAACCAAAAAAATCTCACCTTCAACTGCTTAAATGTACATTGAAAAGGGAATTATTTCCTGAGAGGTCTGCTTTTCCCAAAACACTTTTGTTTCTCAGTCCCCATCCCTTTCTTCAGCTTAGGATGTCACATAAACCTCAAGAATCAGGCAGTTTTTGGGTTCCCATATCTTTATGAGGCTCATATATATATATAAACAATTTTATTAGTCTGTCTTATGTCAACTATCCAGTGAATCAAAGAAC
Source organism: Uropsilus gracilis (assembly GCA_004024945.1). Classification (NCBI taxonomy): domain Eukaryota; kingdom Metazoa; phylum Chordata; class Mammalia; order Eulipotyphla; family Talpidae; genus Uropsilus; species Uropsilus gracilis. Next base: position 84,838 of record PVHY01003829.1, read on the forward strand.
TTAGGGTGGAAGAAAGGAAAATTTTTCCTGCCTTACAACATTTTCAATCAGAATGCAATGCCTTTTTTTTAATGTGTTAGGAAAAGAAAAAGAGGCCCTTAATGGAGTCGCCAGTGCAGTCCCAAGACTCCCCAAAATGGAATTCTAAACTAGTCAATCTGGAGGTCTTTCACCCACAGTAGTGAAGTCATCTGCAAGATAAAACAACTTCGTTTTCTCCTGAAAAGTGCTTCACCTGAAATAGTTTTTATTTTCTTCTGCTAATGACCTTGCTCCACCTTATTTCTGAATATAGAGAACATTTCATTTTACACCACTTCTTGCAGTGGTTTTCTACTTGCTAGATGGGATGCTGTCGGATTCGCAAATAATTTAATAAAGTCAATTAGATCTTTAAATGTATTCAAATGAATTTTATTTTTTTAGCAACTGGCATAGTTAAACAATATAGAAAAAAAAAAAAACCTGCAGTCTCATCAGAAGTATTCCAAAGTGAAAATAAATAGACATTAACTGCCTCAAGATTATGAAAGTCGTCACACCTTCTCTGTAAAAAACTGGCAATGCACAATGCCATTTTCTTTTTTGGAGACTTAATGTAATAACCCAAAATATAAAATGAGAAACAGAATATGGATGGTAGGAGACTTTTGTGTCAGCCATTATTTAGGACTAGAACTGAAATTAGATGAATATATCATCATTATTATCAACATGTGGATTTTTATATTTGAAGTGGTCATAGCTACACTAATCTTATGTATAAGATCCAGAATATTAAGAAAATACTGAGTTACTATATTGATATAAATTGATTCTCTTGTTTGGCAGGCCAATAGATTGTTGGTGTTAGCTACGCTTGCAGAAAAATTATTGTGATATACTAATAATCCAAGCAAGAGGATTTGTGCAGAAAGGAGAATAAACAAGCTTTCACTGAATTCCTATGTTTCAGACACCTGCTAGTTGTGACAACATACAATGTCTTCTTTATTACTTAAACTATCTCAGTAAAATAGTGAATGTTATCCTCAAGTTGATTCATGATGAAACACTTTGACTTATGCTCAGTAGAGTTACTTGTAAGTACCAAACAATTATACTATAAAATTCAATTCGAACACTTTCAACCTGAAGAGTGAAACATCCAGAATTCTCCCTGGGAATGCAAGATTTTACTGAGTTTATATCCTGGAAATGTAGCTGTACTCCAAGCCATGAAATATAATATTACCAAATCATCAATTCTTTTCTAAAAGGTTATGCTAGATTCTTTTTTTTTTCCTTTTCTGAGTACTATCTATTTTGGCTACATTTATGTTACTTTCGTTTCCTTGAAGAATATAAAGATGGCATTTTCCTGAAAAATAGTACTGCCTTTTTTTATTTTCATTCAGGGTAGCTGAGTAAAACGTTATATCTTATCCCTTTAGGCATTAAGTACAGGATGGAATCCATAGAAAGAACAGATCCTACCTTCAAGCAGTTTATCTTTGTCTGAAAATTAAGCCTATTCTTTTCTTGTGGAACAAGAACTCTAAATATGGTAGTACTGAATTTGATCATTCTCATCCTAAATAGCTTATTTTGCTTTTTATTTAGAGACTACCTAGTTTATTCCTGGACCACCTGGAAAGCAAGGGAGTTTATGTTATACTTTAATTGACCCACACAATCAGGAGAATAAATTCCCCATCCTCTTGAAGCTACTAAATACTGATGTACACCAATAAACAATATTCTTTGTAATGGGCTTACGGAGAAAAGTAAAGATTGGCAGCCTCACTATTCGAACTTATTCCTCCCTTTTAAAATATTGATACTTGTTCTGTAGTCACTTATAACCCTCTGTTGTGGCTAATTGGAGGCACTTAGTCCCAGTGCTAGTTTCTTGCTGTGATAAATATTTAATCACAGAGTTGAAAGTTCCTTTTTTGAGAACATACATGGGTCCATGAGTCTTGAAAACAAAACAAAGGGCACCGTTACCTGGAAGGAGCCTTCACTCTCTAGTTCAAGGTTGAAAAAGGTCCACCTAATTACCTCTGTTGAGAAACAGCGGTCTCCTTCTCACTGACTGTCTGACATTTACACATTTCTCCCCTCACCTCTTCCTGTTGGTGTGAAAAGGTACTGAATACAAAACGAAAGTCCACATTTCCTCCCATCACAAAGTTAGGCCATGACTGTGTGGTATGTCACTCTAACTGTGTCATTTTTCTCTCCAATTAAAAATAATGGATGCTAGTGGCCTGTCAGACAGCACGGTATTCCTGTGGGGAGAAAATGAGTTGGTAGCTCCACACAGCCATTGTCCACTAATTTGAACTTCAAGGTCTGACTGCGATCCATCTCCATGTCTCCCCACGCAGCAGAGTGTCACTGAGTACCCACACTTCCCGTGGGAAGATTCTGACAGGCACTGTTACAGCTGAACCCATTTTTCCCGGAACAATTTTCATGCAAACTGGGAGTGAGAAAAGATTATCACATCTTTCAATTACTCAACTATATTTCCTGGAATAGTGTCCTCTGGATGTGTCGGTAGCTGCTTCATCACTGGGATGTTAATATAGCGTAGTGACCAATTTTCTGTGACAAATGCACTTTGAGAACAGAAAAAAAAAAAAAAAGGCAGAAGCTCTTATATATCAGGTATTTAGAGAGAATAAAGGCTGTACAGCTGCTATTGGTCTAAGAAAGCAAACTGTTTTACTTCCTTGTTCACATGTTTTCTTTACATTTTGATTCTCCAATATGGAGAAGAATATACAGATTTTCTGTTTCTTTTCCTTAGGACAATTGGGCTGCTAATTGTTAGTATCATAAATGCTGACAATCTGCATGTGGAATATACATAGTTAAAGAAGTACAAAAAGATTTAATTAAATCTCCTAAGCCAGAAGTGAATTTTAATAGCTAAAAACATTTCATTCCTCTTCAATTACATCTCCCCAGCCTTCAGGGTCTTCTCTTTCAAAGGGAGTGCTTTTGCTGAGAGAGGCAAGTTTTCTGGGAGGGAGTTATGTTTTGGATTATAATTGGAACCAATATTAATTATTGTTTGAAAATCACTACTCTCTCCCCATCTGTGAAAATGTATAGAAAGTGTACATAAAGAGAAGCAAAAAGTATAAGAAAAAACATTAGAGGGACAAAATTTATATTATTTTAATATAGTCATTAATCCCAAATTTAGCAGTAGTAACAACTTGGTTGCAACTAAAATGTAACTTTCTAATGGGGCAAAAGCTGCCAATACTTAGCTAAGTAAACCGAGATTTTATGACTTCATGCCATGTAATATTGCTCATTATATTTCTTCAGGGATTTCTTGAAATATCAAGGTATCTCCAGGATATAGAACTTCACATATATAACATGAGTAATGGCAGATCTGAAGTTAAGAAAGTGTTATTTTTTTACATTAATTTATTGGTTCTGTTTTTTTTCATATATTCAGCAAATGTTTAATGCATTTATAAAATTACAGTTAAAATATTTAGATGTTTCTGTCTTACTTTAACTCATTTTAGCATTATATCTTAACCATATCATTTTATTCCCAAGGGTTCCTCAAAACTATTGTAAGGAGTCCCTAGTCTAGCATTTCACCTTTTCTGACAGAATGTTAATTTCCTTTTCCCCATAAGTGTAATTTGGCAAGCATCATACTGGAGCATATGTATTACATCTTGAACAACTTATGAAGCTTCAGGTAGTTCATAGAAGAACTAACACATTTAAAATTTACTGCTAAGGTTTGGGGAACAATAGCCTAGGAAATCAGAAGCTTACTACTTCAACTCTGAGAAAAGACTGCAAAAAAAATGTCAACTCATTAAAACATAATCATTGGAGAACAATTGCTTTTTGGATTTTTTCACTACTGGTGTGAGCAGACTAGAGAAAATTTTTCTGTCAGAAAAAAAAAAATCAAGCAACACTTCACATCTACCAGTGGGATAATTTTGTTCATGAATACCAGAAATGTGCATCAATTAACCAACACAGATTTTAAGAGGAGGAGCTAGAGGGTCATAGGACATAAATCTACTCAGTATAAACTGAGGTGTAGCTCAGAGTAGGAAGATTTTGTTGATGTCCTAATCAGATCACACCAAGATTATTAGAACTCCTGGAAAAGATGACTGGGAGGTACCACTCTGGTCTAGATCAGTATTTTGAGCTAAAAGCCATGAAATACCTTGAGGCTGAGAATTAGCTTGTATTCTTGTCTAAATGTATGACCTCTAATCTAAGGGAAAGTGCCAAGCTTCTTCCTTTTCTGAATTAAAGAATCAGTGTTCCCTCTTTCATCATGACCTAAAAGAATATCATTTAGGGGTCATCCAGTTGGAGATTTATCCTTAGAATATGGTCTGAGACTCTCATTTATATTTTCAGAGTAGAGGGTGAATCATTTCCCTGCATCATCATATGCTGGATTTTAAGTCATCCCCCTCCCTTCTTTTAGGTGTACAGACCCCTCAATACCAAATTTATATCCATTTCTCCCTAACAGATGGTGGGACCTGTGTAACCATCATAGCTTTCCCTGTGCAAGTTATTGGATTGATTTCCCCCTATTACTTATTTTGATGATATTTCGATAACTCAGCTAGCCCAAGAAGAACACAGAGAGCAAGAGGATTTTCTCATTTATCCTGACACTGTATAGAATTTGTTTCTTAAATTCCAGATCAGAAGTCCTTGAACTATAATTCTATTTCTGCTACAATTGCTAGCAAAGTGCAGAACTTCTGGACAGAAATGTACTTTGACCTTAACTGTGTTTTAAAAATCAGACTCTGCAGGTCATTGATTAAAAGTGAAACTTTAAAGTAATAATTGCAAATAAATCTGGTAATGATACAGATAACACCAACTAAAAAATTTAATGTCATTCAATTCATTAATGACCACAATCAAATTAGGAGAGAGTTGTTTCAATTCCACAACTGATGAATGGGAGACATCCATGGAAGAATGAATATGATTGTTGAAATTTCTTGCATCTTTAAAGAAAATACTTTAACCTCTATCAATCAAACCCAGAGAGGACAAAATTTTTTGTTGCAAGATGGTGATTACTTAAGAAGATTTCTAGTATAAAGGGAGGATGATTCAGAGGATATAGGGCTGAAATATTCTAAAACCAAAGCAGGAAGTAGATTAGAAATGGATCAGGAGGGGCTTAAGTTAGACATAACAATATACAGTGTAATGTATTTGAGATACAGCTTCACATTATTTTAATGTACTATAAAAATGTCTTCCCAGGAGTCCTGAAAAAGACAACAGGAAACAAAAGCAATATCTCTCTAGAACATTAATGCAGATGGCTGCATAAAGAGATGTTAGTGAGTTCTAAATGCCCTTACAATCCTAGAATTTGGATTTTTAGAGCCGAAAAATGCAAAATCTCAAGGTTAACCATTTCTCTTACTTAAGAGTGATAATTTAGTAAATATTAGTAACATTTTAACTAGGAGTAATAAATCATGTGTAGAATTCTATAAAAAGTTAATTAACTCAAAGGTAGAAACAGTGATCTCTATTCTTTCAGAATTGAATAAAACAGACATGAAAGGGAATTTAAGTGAAAGATATGAGGAAAATTACTTATGGCATTAAAATGCAGATTCAAAGAGATGCATGCATACACACTTTCAGATAGTTTTGTGGTAGGGAAAGCATATAGGATGGCATTTTGTTAGCATGCAGCTTAGGGGTACCCAGGGACCCCAAACTGCTAGTGAATGCATTCTGTAAAAGAAATTCAGTCATCCATGGCACAAAGACAAAGGGAGCAGACTCTTGGTATGATTTTTTTCAATGGAAATGATGCACATGAAAAAAGAAAATATTTCAAACAATAATTTCCTGCTCTAAAAATTACCTGTCCCTTAGTGAGCAGCGATACAAGCCCATCTCAAACAGTGGTTGCTAAAGGATGAAGTTTGCCCCAAGTCTAAGATATCTTCTGATACATAGTCATAAAAAAAGGATAAGCCACATCCCATAGAACTGGTATAGTGAGAGAGGTAAAACTTGAAATATACCACATATTCAGCATGATCTCAAGATAATGGCTGTCAATGTCTCCAGCAAGCACAGGGAGCAGTGACCCCTGTGTCTCCCACCTTTGTGTCTCTTTTCCAAATCTCTCCTCCATGTGTCTCTATGTATTTCTCTTATAGATGTCTCCTTAATGCATCTTTAAAGGGGTCTCTCTTCCAGGGGTACCAGACTGCAAGTCAAAGCAAGAAAAGCAAGACATAAAAAGCCTGCATGTTTCAGTAATAAACTGCTTAACTCCACCCCTAGGGCCCAGAAGCCTCTCATTCAGGGAGTTAGGATCATGACTTGTTGAGAGGGTGTAGTCCTCAGTGCCTGAGATGGCTTCTGTGTGGAAATGATGGGAGAATGTAAAGACACCAAAGGAGTGCAATTCATTCAGAATGTCCCTCACAAGCTCAGAGTTTACTCTGTATTGTTCCTCTAACAGTTTCATTTCACTTCAGTTCAGTGGGATATTGAAATGCATGCTTGTAGTGTAAAGAAAGAAAAGCTTAAGAAACGATGACTTTGGGCATCAGATTTATCTTTAGGTGAAAATAAAGTTAGATCAAAATAAAGTTGGATCATGCATTATGTGATAACGTTCCTTTGCCATAGTTAACATTGCAATAGGACATAGATGTAAAAAAGATTCAAGGAGATGGTTCTTTGATGACCAGACACTCTTCTAGATTGACACTGTATTTCATTTCCTCTCTCATTTTCTATCACTGTATCACTGTACCACTGTACCCAAATCTCCAAAATAGCTCCTGCTCCAATAGAGCAGAGCTTAATTATATAACAACAGGAAATTAATTATAGAACTACAGGAAATCTGTACTGTTTTCCATAAAAATGTTAGTGACTTAAAATAATATGAATTTATTATCTTACAGTTGTGGAAGTCAGAATCGCAAACTGGTCTCATGTAGTAAAATCAAAGTAGCATCTAGACTGCATTCCTCTCTAGAGACTTTAGAGAAAAATACATTTTCTTCTTTTACCCAACTTCTAAAAGTTGCCCACATTCTTTGGCTCTTGATCCCCCAACCCCCACCAAAATCAGCAATAATGTACTGAGGTCTCTTCACATTGCATTACTATGACCACTTCTTCCTCTCAAGATAAATTTTGTTGGATTTCTAAGGACCAGTCTGAATAATCCAAGATAATCTCCTACTTCTTATCAATGACCAGAAATTACACATACCCTTTGCAAAGAATCTTAATATATTCTCAGGTCTAGGGGGATGGGGTTAGAATGATGTAGTAATATTTGTTTGGGAGAAAGGACATCATTTTTGTAACTCCAAAATCAAAATGCCATACATACACACACAGGCATACATACATGGCATAGGGCATTGAGTTACAGTATCTACAGATAGATGAACTTGGAGAATTCTCTGTGCTGTAACCTTAGGAAAAGTAGAAACACCCTTTTGTAAAAATTTTCATCAAAACTAGGGCTGTTGACTTGCATTTAGCAAGAGCACCCAATCTAGGATAGGTTCAATATGTTCATACTTAAAGAATAGATGTGTACTATCCTGAAGATGACTCATTTTTGAACACTGAATTTTCTGACTTTAAAATTTGTTAGAAAAATTGTACTGTGGGCATGGTGGTTGTTGATAAAATCCCTTGAAGCAATAAAATCCCCTGAAATAAGTATAAATGTGAAAAAAGTGTTATCAAACATGTTATGGAAATTATCATATGTGATATGATAAGCAAGGGTCTCACTTAGTAATTACTTAATGGGACATGTTTAGCAATGAAATGAAACCCAAAAAATGACATAAGGTTTCAAAATGTTAGGCACTTTCAAAGTGTTAGGCACCTAGAGAGGGTGAGTTTATAATCTAGAACTTGATTCTTGGGATAGTGGTGGAAATCCAAATAATTTAGGGTGACATGATTGTGGGAGAACCTTTGGGTATAAAATGATGTAAAATATTATATAAATAAAATTATTAAAAAATAATAAAAAGTCAAATAAGAATGCAATTTGGAAAAAATGGTGGAGATTAAAATGACTGATTCACTTTCACATGGTGCATTTCAAGTTTGTTTCATCATTGATTCCTCAGGAGTACCCTTTAGACTACCATGTGGATTAAAAAGAAATAGTCTTTAAATATCCTTGGAAAGATTTCCTCTCTTTGCTGCAGAATTGTAGCTGATCAACATAGGTGGTCACTTGAAATGGTGTGAGCATGGTCTTTTTAGGATTAAGGGACATTTATTCATTCTAATTCTGGAGTCGTTGGGAAAATCAAGCTTTATGCATGTGGTTCTCTAGACAGAGAAGAGGCTCACCAGATATTAGGACAAGGGTTCTAGCAGTAATCTATTAAAAATGTATTAATGGGTTGGATGGGATTTTGTTATGGACTCTTTCGAGAGTACACATAAGATCATTCTAGAAAGAATCATTCTTTACCATCCTGTAGCAGCATTCTTACATTCAAATGTAAGACCTATGATCAACATCTTTTGAAAATTCTACAACAATCCAAAAAATATGAACTCTATAAAATCAAATAGGTTCATGGTCAGTACTTTCTTGGCCTATTTCAAGAAAAATATAATTATACCAAATGACTTAGAGTGTTATCCTCTTTTACCATCTCCCAAGGAGTTGGAATTTATAAAACTATCCACAGATTGTGTGCAGTGTACATATACCACATTTTCTCACTTTGTTGAACTATTTTCAACATGTATGTGAGATGTAGAGTTTTGTTTTTTTTTTTCCAATGTATGATGCTTTTTCTGAAGGTTATCACCAATAAATAATGTTTCAGGTGATTTTGATGTGTAATAAGTGATGGTTGCAGAGTTGAAGCAAAGGATACATATCGGCACTGTGAATAGTAATTTTGTACAAGGTTTATTTTTCTGATTTTCATGTTTAGATCCTAGGACAGATGTTAAAATCTGGGCAATTTTACCCTTACATTAATCCTATATAGTTTCCAATGGCAGGTTCTCAGTGAAAAATGGACATCAGGATTATTTTCCCCCCATAGGAAAATGTTGACTCCCAGGAATACAACAAGTTAGGAATCAGATAATTGCATTTTATTTTCTTAAACATAGAGTGAAACTGTTTGGGCATTTAAATTCAAAGCAAATTGATAAAATAATTAAGAGTGATTTAAAGCAATCGTTGAAGGCATTTAAGGTTGAACATCTGTTAGAGTGAAATTTACTCAAGAACTTCCTACATTTCCTATGGTGGGATGGGCTAGGAAGGCTGAATATATGTCATTATCTACATGGAAAATCATCCAGTTTTCAGAAAAGATGTACTGAATGGTAATGAAAATTAGTAAAGGACTCAGGTAAATTCTGTATGTCTTCCTTTTCTCATTGAAATTATTCATTACTTCCCTATTCTCGTAGTACATCTGGGAGACAGGTAAGGGAACTGTGTATGGATTTAATCTTATTCATCATGTTGTGTTGGTAAAAGTCCACATCCTTCGTATATTGGACACTTATTACCTCTTAAAGTCTGGTCAGTGAGCTTGGGACTATTCAATCTAAAAAAGGCAAGGCCTTGGAGTTATGCCCTTCCACTGGAAGCAAAATGAAATGGTGAAAAGTAAATATAGTCTGAACTCCTGCTCAGGAGACCATTTTCTAGTGTTGTGTATGAAAAGAAGAATCATGGGCCAAGTTTCAAAGGTCACTTTAGTTGGTAAATTCCACTTACTGAGTCTGGGCTGAGTTCCCACCACTCAAATTTGTTTATTGAATATCCCTTGAGAAGCAATAAGGGATGTACTGCCATACTCTAGTTTTGATACATCAACGAACAGGGAAGGTGAAAGAAATAAAGAAAAAGTGAAATGGAAAAAGAATATTTTAATGGATTTTAAATTGTAAATGATGAATATGGATAATGTATCTGTCTATGCAGCCAAAATATACTCCAAATAGTATATTATGTGGGTTAGTCTTCCCCAATGTAAGAGAGGTTTTTCTCAGTAGGCACAGAGTAGGTCTGCTAGTATCACCTTGGTGTGCAAACTTAAGTCCAATCAAGGTCCTGGGAGTCTTGGAGGTCTATTATCTTTACTTTAAGAAAGGAGATGGTCTTGGCTTGAGAACAAGGAGGTCCCTGAAAGCTAGAAGAACCTTCTGTTCTTGTCCAGTCACCCTTTGACCTTTTCCTGTCAAAGAAGAAATCTGTAAGTCCTAAGCTTCTGGTCTTTTCCAAATAAGAAATCCGTGGTCCCCTTTTATGATCTGGAAAAAAGTAGGGAATGGGAGGGTCCTCACCCAGATCTAGGTTTATCATTGAACAAATTTTCTCCACCTTCATGAATTTCATTTTTATTATGAGAATAAGAATGAAGTCACCCCCTCTTTTTCATATGAAGTGTCCCCTTCTCTGTCCTTGATAGCCCAGATACTAAAATGCTGGATAAATATCCCTTGTCCCTTCATTATTCTTTATAATTTATAGCAATGTGAATTCTCCATATTCATATTATTAAGTGATTGTCCTTTGCTAATCTGCTTGATGATGTTTGTATTACTCATCCAGCCCAGGAAGAAAGCAGAGGTATGCAAGATTATTTCCTTTGTGCTCTGACATATTGAAATTTAGCCCAGTCACTATAAACATAAAACCAATGGGAAAATACACACACACACACACACACACACACACACACACACACAAGAAAAAATACCTTGAAGGGTTAAATGGCACAAAAGTTTGTACATTGCAAATTAGACTTTGTTAACTGGGCAACTTTGCTCAATAACCCTCATATCTGTGAACAGATTTAGGATTAGCTAAAAATATTTCCTTCATTGAAACATGGGAATAGTTACCTTAAAGACATCAGATCCTTCCTAAAATATAGGAGTGCTTTCCTAGAAAGCTCTATAACTTGAATATTGAAGGTAGGTAATTTGGAACAGAAAATCATTTGTATGAATATTAGTACAATAACATCATTGAAATATATATGTAATTTGTGGCTGATTTTTCATAATTTAGATATTTTAAGTTCACTTATAAAAATGCTATAGCCACTGGACTCTATATCTTTAATTACAATCTATCAACCTATCCATCCATTGTTTATCACCTATCTCCTGTCTTATGAATCTATTTTAGGATCTTTGAAGCTTGTTTATTACTGCACTCTAGGTATTTTGAGTTTTTACTAGATTCATGCATAAGATTATATTAAAGTCATTTATGAACTTCACAATAATCTCATAAACCAGTTCTTTCCTCAATCATGAGGAAACTGAGTCTCAAGGAGATAAGTAACTTGCTTAAGGTCATACAGATAATAAGCCCCATTATTCAAAGGTTTATGCCAAGAAATGTTGAGAGCAATTTGCTTTCCACTAGGGATGGCTTTGCTGAACCAAAGGAAGGGGAAGGCAACTCCTGTGATAAATGTGTCTATACACCTATTGTCTTAGTGCAAATCCACTTTTTATCTCAATTAATCCAGTTGAGCTTTTTGTGATATCAGAAGTCATAGGATAGTTGCCAACTAATTCCTCTTTGTGTTGTGTGAGGTTGATCTGGCCTAAGAAGTTTATGCTATAAAAACACTACATTGTTTAAGTACATTTACTAAAAGAATTTCTCCCTCCTCCCTCTCCAAGTGGAGAAAAATGATGTGCCATCAGTATTGACATGCTCTTACTATTCTGTTATTCGTGGCCCACCTTGAAGGGAGGATACAATAAAGGTTCATTTGTTATATGTCTCCAACAATAGATAAATTTAAATGACTTTTCTCTATTATTGCATTCACAGCAGATTTCTTATTGTGTTATATAACATGATATACACAAGTAAAGAGCAAAATTCCCAATGTGACTTATCTTTTTTCCTGGAACAGTGACATTGGGAGTATTATGTTTTACTACTTGTCTCAGTTCTTATTGTTTTGATATACTTCATTGTAAATGGCGAGCCATTGTTCATTCCCAGCTTACTTTTAATCTTCACCCAAAGAAAAAGCATAGTGGTCATTTGTATGCCTTATCAGAATCACTCGGTCAATTCAAATCGATTTTTAAAAGACATTTGTCTATGTCTGTATAGTGTATTATATAGTGTGTTTATCTGAGACTTTATGATATATACATTTAACTATAGAAAAAGAATGCTTGAGAAACAAATCATTTTCCCTATAAAGATCAATTAGAAAATCTTTATATTTTGCTAAAATTATCACAAATCTGAAAATCAAAGCTTATTATCAAATAACACAATATATATGTCAGTGTAGTCATTTTCTCAGGCTAATCACCAACTGGTCAATATTCTTTTTAGAACCTCTGATTTGTCAAATAAAAGCATATTCACTGAAGAATAGAATGGATATTCTACGGACAGGGGAGTGGAAGAGAAGAGAGTGGGGAGCAAGCACAATGGACCAGGGTGGTGGGTGTAGGGTGGTAACAGCCCCTGAATGGAGAAGAGGTCCTATTCTTTTAGATGATACATAAAATTGTAAGCCTATTTTGTTTCAATTAAAAAAGAGAGCATACTTATTTTAAGTCACACTATGTCAATTAATGTTTGAAGTCCACCAATGCAATCAATTCTATAGCTTTGGTCAAAGCTCTTTATTTTAAGCAACATACTCTTGAATTACAACTATTATATAAATTTTCCACTTAGTTTTGATTGTGTAGCGGTTGCAGAAGTTATGCTAAGACCTTTGCTACAATATTCACTTATATACATAAGTACATACATGGCAGACTCAGGGGATCACCCACCATAGTGATCAGTCTTCAAGTGGAAAGAGCTGACAAGAAAATGCTAACCTCTCTCCCCCTTTGTGAAATCAATACTCTTGAGTAGAAAGTTAAAACTTCACCGATCTGCCTAGGAAAAAAATCTCTGCAGCCAAGCTTAGCAGTTGAAAATGATGAAGTATGGGTTTGCCACTTTCACAAACTCATGCATTTTTCATTTTCAAGGAATCATAAAATTCAGTTTGCAATGTCCTACAGCTGGCACTGGGAATTTATTCCAGTGTACTACATACATAGAATTAAAAGTTAATTTGAAAGACACCAAGCAAAATACCCTGTTGCAATTCTTGTATCTTATATTTTGATGTCTTTTAACATCACATAAATATATAATCCAAGCAGTTAGTCATGCTGCCATGATTTACTGGTGTCTGTGTCTAAACAAATTCCTTAGCACCCAAAAGAGAGGACTGATCAAATGTCTGTGTTTTAGATGAGTTAGTGGAGCAGGGCATTAAAAACATTCATAGTTGCAGGAAGAGTGATCAAATGTGGATTAAAAATTTGACAGACAAGAAGTCAGGAAGTGGACAATGGCAGTGATGGCCAGAGGACAAGAGGACAAGTGCAGGTCACAGCAAATAGGTGTTACAGGCATCTACTGCACAGTAGAGGGAGTCATTCACATTATAGGCTGAGGATCATATGTATCAGCTTCCCAATCTGGTCCCAGAGTTGAAAGTTGGAAGTTCCTGTGTGTAAACTCACCCTAGAATTCAGTCATGTACACATATACACACAAGGCTGAGAATACTCACACACTCTCAACAGGGGCATGCCTATGCTCTTTCCCACCCTATATAGTCACTATTCCTGGCTATCAGCTTTCTGCTTCTCCCCAAGGTCCCATCTCAATTGAAGTGAGGCAGTGGGGCCAGGATAGTAGTACTCCACTACCATGGCCTGTCACTACAAGATTGTGTATGCAGATCAAGTGTGACTTTCCTCCATGGTTGAAAATGATCCCAGCACAGGGCTGTTGAGGTTAATCCATTTTGAAACTTTAAAACATTTTTCTTGAGAAAGGATGTCTTGTAACTTTAAATTAATAAACGTGTCAAGTTCATGGTTCCTATATCCAGAAATATCCATATTTTGGATAATTATTAAGTCAGGGAGTAGAAACAGATATTGTTTAAGTAACCTTCAAAGGCCTTCAAGTCTATTATAGATGACTCATTAAACATTTAAGAGTATTGCTCCAATTTTTACTAATTTCTCATAGGATAAATTGAGTTTTCAGTCTAATATTAAATATAAAGAAACATTAAATGTGAAAGAAAAAAGAAAAAGAATGAAAACAGGTTTAATTTGTGGGTGTTGGAAGCAAAGCAAGAAATGAGACATATCCACTACTTGTGTTCACTCAAGTCCTATCTTCGATTTTTTTTTCCTCAGAGATCAGATTTGCTCCTTCTTTATATAGAAAAGGATTAATAGAGAATGTGGCATTAATGGATTTGATTGATGTATGAATAGGTCATGTTTTCCCTACTATTTTCTGCTTGGAATGGAAAAGAGACTACTAAATCTCAGCATTTGACCTATAAAAACAATTACTAATTAAATTCAGCAATCTACTTCTTTATCAGGATATTTTGCTCATTCATTCAACAAATGTATAATAAACATGTTACTTACTCATTCATTCATTCAGTAATCAATACTTGCTGAATGTCATCTAAGTACTGGACACTTATTAGGAATAGAATAATTCAGACAGACAGACAGAATTCTATGGTGACCAGACCTAAAAGAGAATAAGCTATATTGTGAAAAAACAAACAAGAATGTAAAATAATATTACCTCATTTAGTAATTAAAAAAAATGTGAGACATTACTCCTCCTCCTAAGTTAGCCAAAAGACTAACAGATTATATAGTAAACCTAAAAATAAATGAACAATTGCCATGTGTGTTAAAAATTAGAATTTTTATAGACTAAAACTAAAAAATAGCTGAAGAAATAATGTTTGAATATAATTTGAAAGATGGATTAAAAAAATAAAAAAGGATGTACCAGGAAAAAAGATTCACAAGTGGCAGGTTGAAAAGCCCCAGACTAGAAGAAAGAATGGCACAATAGAGGAAGGAGGAAGAAGAGAAAAATCTTATATAACATCATGGCTATTTACCAGAACAAGCAATGCCCTTGGGTTACTAAATGTAGGAGTAGGGAAACATTTTGTATGTTTTGACCATAGCAGTTTGGGGGCTGGTAGGAAGTGGTGGATGATGGGTGACATGATGAGATCTGACTTTGAATAGACTACTTTGATGGTAGGATGGAGAGAAAAAAATGCAAGCAATTTTGGGTGATCAGTTAGGAGGCAAATGTGTAATTTGTAAGTGGGAAAATGATGTCTTAGAGGTATAAAAGAAGATTCCTGTAGAGATACAGTAAGAAACAAGCAAACTAGGAGATGGGTAGGGTTATAAGTAAAATCAGGAAAGGCATTAGAAAGATGCTTCTGTTTCTTTCCTTACAGGGATGCACATTTGCTAGGATTAGGTACAATAAAGGAGGAACTTCCTGAAGGGATGAAGGAAGAGAAAATAAGTTTAATAGACAGTTTAATCTGAAGCATCTACTCAAAAATGCTTAGTGGATGGTGAAATATTATTCAGACTTCAGAAGGGAGGTCTGGACTGACAGTAAAAAAGAAAAATAATTGTGCATCCTAAATGGTGATTATGGAGGTGGATAAAATCCATGGAGGTGGATAAAATTATCTAGAGGAATATAGTAAAATTTCCATATGAAGTTAGGGGCTAAGGATGGAGCCCTGGTTACCTATTGTAAAATCTTTTGCAATTATTTATTTCCCTCCTCTACTCCTTTTTACCAACACACACACACACACACACACACACACACACACGAGCATTCCTAGCATTCAGAAAAAGGACTCAATCCCAATATTCCCATCTTTTTCATTTCTACCATTTGCAAAAGGGGTCATTGAAGGTCAATACATTTTTAAGAGTCAAATCATTCTAATGACAGCAAAATGAACTCTAATCCATTTAAATCAATATTCATTTGTTAGAGAGCCTACGTTTTACTTGACTTAAGAATTGCTTACATTTTGCCATAAATACAATTATAATATTTGTGAGCATTTTTAAGAAGTGCCTGCAGAGTTCATAAAAAGAAATATGGAATCTGGAGACAATGAGGTTCTCAACAAGCCACACTGAGTGCTTGACTTATCAAGTGGGTTTTAAAAGAGGAAGAGGGTTTTTCCCAGAGACACTGTTCCAGGCACAGAGAACAACATGAACAAAGGAAGAGGGGAACTGCAGAACTACACGGTGACTGGGTGTGGGAGTTGGAAGAAGGTGACAATAATGTATTTCAAGAACATAAAGGACACGGGAAGAATGCTAGAAGGTGAAGTTGAAGAATTGCATATGTGAGATTATGATGAGTAATAAAAATCTGACAATTTATCTTAAAGAAAAAGAAAAGAAACAACTTTGTTGAAGTAGGAAGCCAGGACAAGCTAGGTCAGGAGAAGGAAATGGAATCACAACATGGAACAAAGTTGGAAGTCTACTTTTCTTTCCCTTCAGACAAAGCTGTTCTGAATAGATACTCTTTACTCTGTGTTATAATGAAACTGGGTGGCCCTAACCCCCCCCCCCACTCCAGGTGGTAGCATTTAACAAGGTACTCTGCTCCCATTGGCTGATGGCAGTTTAAAAAGGAGGAGAGAGAAGCCGGAGGGACCGGCGTCAGGGGGGAGAGAGGAAGAAGTTGGAGGAGCACCGTCCCAAGGAGAAGCCACGAGAGGGGGAGAGAGAGAAGTTGGAGGAGCGGCGTCAGGGGGGAGAGAGAGAAGGTAGTTGGAGGAGCACCGTCCGAGAGAAGCCGCGAGAGGGTGAGAGAGAAGTGGAAGTTGGAGGAGCACCGTCCCAGGGAGAAGCCGCAAGAGAGAAAAGTTGGAGGAGAAAGCCCCCTGGAAGAGTGAGCTGGAGGGGACGAGGAGCCATGGCGGCCGGCAGAAGTGTGGCCAGCGTGGAGAGTGTGGCGTTGTGGCAAGGTGCTGTGGAGAGCTGAGACCTAGAGACGGCCAGCGATTTGGAAGGCTGATTCATTCATCAGCCACCGTGGAAGAAGCTTGAAGCACCTGGGAGAAGTCGAGCAGCGTGGGACACCGAGAGAAAAGAAAGGAAAGAGAAGACGCCGGCGAAAGGACTGGACTTTGCCAAAGTGCCTTCCTCTGAGGTTCAGAGGGGCAAAGGAACCGTCATTGATTG
>PVHY01003830.1:0-17970 GCA_004024945.1 Uropsilus gracilis
TTTTTTTTCTTTTTTTTTTTTTTTTTTTTTTTTTTGAGACTAGGTCTTGCTATTTTTGCCCGTGGAACCGCAGGCTCTCGTTGCCCGGGGTACCAGACTCAAGCAATCCCCAGCCTCAGCTTCCCAGGTAGCTGGGATTACAGGCTCGCACCACCACGCCCAGCTATTTTTTTTAGAACTAGGTATCGCTACCGGCCCCAGGCGGTACTCGAACCGCGATCCCTAGCCCCGGCCGCTTCATAGGCTGAAGCTTACAAGCACGAGCCACCGTGCCCGGCCTCAAATTTATTCATTTTCTTTGTTAATTTTTGTATACTCTTCTCCACTCAAGTGTAGTGTCCATAGTTCTCCTACCACCACTGCACCATCACCATAGTCCTTGTGAAAAGTATATCAATATTTAAAAAATGCATTTTGTCCTTTTAACAGAGAGGGAAAACCACTGTTTAATTTTAAGTTGATACTGGGGTACTTAACTCCCTGGGTACCTTAACATAGTTGATTCATACATTTGATAAGGAGCTAGCTACTCTCCTGATTCTATGGATTTACAAATTTCAAAGAGAGTTGGTTGGTACTTTAATTAGCACACCTACCTACAAGACTTGGCAAGAAGCAAGAGTATAAATATTGTGTTAAGAACAAAGAATGAAATCAGTCAATTTTGGGATCAGCCATTCTGGAGTTAGGGTTCTGGGGAGGACAATGTAAGTCTAGGTTGATTGGCTGAGGTGGGAAGCTGGGCCATAGGTTCAAGCCTATGTACTCACAGCTTTAACAAGTTTAAACCGAGTGTGTGTGTTTAAGTCAGCCTAAGGACTTTTGGAGAGGCCATAAGGAGGCCTTGATGAATCTGCTTTTGGTTCCTGTTCTTTCGAGTTTCCTCTTAACTGCTTAAAGTGAAGAGGACAGCAAGGAAGAGACAGCAGAATGCCTTCAGCTACATGCCATCAAATGCTTGTCTGCATGCTTGGAAGGTGAAACATACCAGAGAAAGATGCCCTATGCTTGAAGCACATGTTAATGAACTCTGCAGTATTAGACAAGTGGTGAGTTCAACAGGACTAAGAGACTGGGGAGTTTTAAACAATGTTGGGATAATCAGGTTTTTCTTATATGTTTCTGTAGAAAAAAATTAGGAAATCACCTTGCTTAGCAATAAATTAGTCTGCATTCTAAGAATCTTGTTCTGGCTTGAAATAAGCCAGAAATGGCTCGAAATGGAAATGGCTGCGGGTGGCAAAGGACTCAAAGAAGGTTAAACTGCAAGAGTTAGTTTTTTTTTCTCTCTGATCCAGAAAGAAAGAGCAGAGAGCAGAGAGCAGCTGCTGGCAAGCAGCAGAGAATTTTGAATAACAAAAGGTAGGGAGTCTGTGAAAGACTCAAGGTGCTACAGCTTTGAGTCTGCTTCTTAGGGAGAAGCTAGAAGAAGAAAAATTTTGAGTTGTAAGTAATAGTTAAAAAGTCTCCCTCTCAATCCGATTTCAGTGCGAATATATTATTGATACAAATTCTTATTTTTAACTCATAAAATGTATTCAGTCTTATCCACTTAATCACATAAAATTTAGTCACAGGATTCCCTCTCTCACAAAGCTTCAACAATTTTCTTCCTGACATTGAGATTTTGTTCTCTCTTTCCCCTTTCTCATTATAAATCACTTTAAGACAAAATTTACTTTTTCCCTTAACAAAAACAAATCTGCATATTCTGTGCTGGTTTTTGTTTTGTTTTTTGTTTTTAAAGAACACGGCTTACATTCCTTGTTTACAGAATTGTTCCCTTTATTATTTCTAGTAACAAAGGACACCAAACAACTCAAAAATTCAAGCTCCTCATGGCAGAAAGCAAGACAAAAAGAATTTCATGTATGTACAGTTAAACCTGAGGCCTTTTGGAGCCAGACAAGTGCCTATGAGAGACTTGCTGTGGGCTTGGGGGCTATGTTTTGTTTCACAATGTACCTCATTCCATGGACATTTTATTGAGGTTGGCAAGTAGCCTAGTACCAATCTAATCGATTTTTGTGCCCAACTTATCCGGGTAAGAGAGGCTTATTTGAGGTGGCAAGTGCTCTAAAACCTTTTGAATATAGGGTGAAACATTCTGGGACCACCCTTCCTGATCTAGCGGGCAAGAGAACAAAGTCTTCTACATACACTTGAAGTCTAAACAGGCAACACCCTGTCTGTCTCCTGAGCAGGAATCTGCTACCCTAGGGCAAATCAGTCTTTTAACTCAAACTAAAGCCTCAGGAGTCAGATGCAAAAAGATTTTTACAATAGATTTCTTGCCTTTGCATCTCCACAGGGTATAGGTCCTAGATAACTTAGGATCAAAATATGCCCCACCTCCAATAATTATTTTTGGCAACAATGACTCAAAATTCATATCTAAGTAAACTAAACTCAGACTTGAAGTTTAAAGCAGTTCTAAGAGTACAATCTGTCTGTTTCCTGGATTCAAATCCTAATTTTGATGGTCTATAAACTCTATCATGGAGACTTTCACTTCAATCAACAAGTTCTTGATGTCCATACCTACAAATTTGTGACTTTTTGACATCTAAGACTTTCCTTTGCAATCGCCTTTTACCTTGGGTGTATGTGGCCAATAGTTTTCCTTACCTGTAATGAACAACAAAGAGATAAAACAAACCCCAGGAGTGAAAGAATCAACCAAAGAGTACTCAAACCAAAATTAAGAAAGCTGCTCTTAAAAATAACAAGAGTCTTTGTGGGCAAAGAACTAGTTCTGTTTTATGGAAAAGGGATGGCCATTTGAAAAAAAGGGGGGAGTTCCATGTTCACTGCCCCACCTAATGAAGGGTGGAGCTGAATGGACAAGAGGAAACGAAAGAAGATTTGGAGGAGTCAAGTGGAACAGAGATATGTGAAGACATCTGCTTATTTTTGACCTTGGACTTGCACCAGGGATTTGGGGCAAAAGGGAGAAATAAATGGGTTGCAAACAAAAGGGAAGATTAATTATGGTAACCTTTATCTTATTTTGTACTTTGATGTTACTCTTTTCTATCCCAGCCTTACCTGGTCCTTTCTGCTCCTTTCCTGTGGTTCCTTGCCAGAAGGTGCAGGAGAAGGCTTACTGATACAATGATAAAAGGCTCTCATTCTGTCCCACCAAAATCCTATCTCCTTTATTAAACTCTCTAGGCTAAATAACTTTGGTTTATTTATTTTTTTTGTTTTTTGTTTTTAACATTTGGTTGAAAAGAGCTTGGTTAGGAAGATAACATTCTGAATTCTTGACCTCCAGGGATGGGAAAGCAATAATGCCAATTGGTTGCAAGGACAGACATGCTGACCCTTGTTCACTCCCTTCTACTCCCTCCTCATTTTGTTGACAAAATAAACCACTTTCCTTCTCCCCTGTTTCCCTTTATTGGCTAAGGCAAAATGAGACTGGTGGTTGGTAACACTATGGCAAGTTTTGGGGCCTCCGCAGCCCCACTCTCTGTCAACCCAGTTTACCTGGGCATTTACCCATGAGATGATGGGTGACTTTGGATGTTTTATTGGAAAATTATTATTCTTTCCCCCCTCTCTATGCACAGGAATCTACTATGTTCTTTCGGACAAAGATTATGCTTTGTTTTTATGCAGTGAATTGCAGAATCTCTTAAAGCATGTGAATTTGGGGGTGCCCTTATTTTGAACACTAACCATTCTGTTGAGGTATTATTACAACTTAAAAACTAAGCCCTCATTCCTTACCCAGCAGGCAAGTTTGGGAGGCTTGAATGGATAAGGGAGTGAATGGGACTGCCTTGGGAAAAAGGGCCATAAGTTCATGATTTGTTTAGCTGATGATCCTTTATGTAATTTAGATCATCAGTTAGGAACCACTCAAGGCTAGTCACCATGATCAGCCCACTGGTATAAGTAGACCCTCTTATCTCCCCAGTTGTTTCCCTTAGTAGTATTATTTCAATCAACCTGTTAGGGAGTTGTGGCCCCCAGTATTGATGGTGCTGCATTAAAATAGCAGCTATTGTTCATTGGTGGGTGGAGACTTGGAGAAGGGAAGTTAAGTCTTCTGCTAGAAAAAAGGATTAAAGGATTAGGGAGGGGACAGAGGGAAAAGACATGGAAAGAGACAGGAGAATGAACAGAAGAGAATGGGAAAGGAAGGTACAGAGAAGAGCAGTAGAGAGGCTAGAGGCCTCAGAGTTGTTGCTGCCATGTGAGGCAGCAGGGCAGGGAAGAAACCCAAGCTGTGGGCTTCCATCCCCAGCCTGGGCTGGTGAGGAGCCTGGGAAAGCATGTCAGAGAAACTTGTGACCTGTGTGAGCTGTCTTGGAAATGTGGTACTTGAAGACTTGGTTTAATTTCCAAACTATGAAGCTTTTTAAGTCTTTTGGAAAACTGAAGAGAGTTTGCTGTGTTGCTGGTTCCAACATGAAATGTCTGAAGTGCTTGCTGTGTTACTGTATCTAGTGAGTTTTGCTGATGCTGGGCCACTTTGGAGTTGAAGCTGAAAAAATGTCGGAACTGTGCCTTTTTGAAAAGAATTGACAATGTCATCCTGGTTTTGCTCATTGGATTTGAATCTCCTGCTTTCAAAGAAGGATTGATGATGCCATCTTGGCTTCTTTTGGCTTGGAGCGGAGCTATGTCTTTGAAGAAGGAGCAGCAGCGCCATCTTAACCCCTTCATCCAGCTTAAGGTGGGGCAGCTGCCATTTTGTGGAAACACATGGCTGCTGCAGCCATGTGCTTTTTGAACTAGAGACTGGACTGTGTGGTAATATTATCAAAGGGGTTTCTTTCTTTCTTTCTCTCTCTCTCTTTCTTTCCTTCTTTCTTTTATTTATTTTTTTGAGACTAGGTTTTGCTATTTTTGCCCGTGGAACCGCAGGCTCTTGTTACCTGGGCTACCACAGACTCAAGCAATCCCCAGCCTCAGCTTCCCAGGTAGCTGGGATTGCAGGCACGCACCACCAAGCCCAGCTATTTTTTTTGGAACTAGGTTTTGCTACGGGCCCCAGGTAAGACTTGAACCATGATCCCTAGCCCCGGCAGCTTCATAGGCTGAAGCTTACAGGCACAAGCCACCTTGCCCGGCCCAAAGGGGTTTCTTTATACCCCTAGTGACTCTTCTCTAATTTGTCTCTTAATGCCTGTAGGTGGCAACCTAGGAAGCTGCAGCCAGGGCCAGGGATCATGGTTCAAGACCTGCCAGGGGCACGTAGTGAGACCTACCCCCTCCCTCCAAATAGCTGGGTGTGGTGGTGCACACCTGTAATTCCAGCTACCTGGGAAGCTGAGGCTGGGGATTGCTTGAGTCCGTGGTACCCTGGGCAACGTGAGCCTGCCGTTCCACAGGAAAAAATAGCGAGACCTAGTCTCAAAAAAAAAAAAAAAAGTAAATTTGTTTTTGCTTCCCTCTTAAAAGTGTATGTGGTCTTCCTACTGCATGCATGGGCTGGGAATCACCTGATGTGTGGCTGGCTTTAAAAGGCCATTTGCCCCCCTTCCCTTTGTAAGTTTGGTTGAGCACCCTGTTTTGTTTTACTTGTTTTCTGACCCAATATCAATTCAGTTTCTCCCCAGCACACATTCCACCAAAATATTCTTTTGCCAATCTTAAATTTCAAAGAGAAAAAGTATGACCACTTCTTGCTTTATGCTTCAACTAGATTCTGCAGCTAGAGATGCAAGAGAATGTTATGCTAAAAGATTTTTTTTTACCTTTTTTCGTTGAGTGTATGCGCATGTGTGTTTGAGTGTGTATGTGTGTGACAGAATAACTTCCATGACAACTGCTCAGGAATGAGTAGTGTGTCCAGCCAATGAAATCATTCTACACTTATACCTAAAGTCTAGGTTCCTCTAAGCTGTCAAACAATCAAACTAACATCAGATTGACAAAAGGGAAAAAAATGAGAAAGTTTAATAATAACACGTATATCCTGTATATTTAGGAGGAACCCAGTAAGGGTTAGTAAATCACTTAAATAACTTAAGTTACCTCCTTAAATGACTTCAGCTAAAGATAAAAGATGTTGACCAAAGGCTGGCTGGAGGGGTCATAGAGACCATCAAAGGTACATCAGCAGGGAAGACAAAGCAAAATGTCTTAATGCAAACATGATTGCATTAAGACAGAGCCATACATAACAGAGCCATGACTTAATGCAGATTTAAGTTGTGAAAGGACAGCCTACATGGAACCTCAGAGTCCTGCTATGAAAAAACCCTTATGCCTAAGAGACATTTTGGGGATGACACATTTTGTTACACTACAGCAGCTCTCAAAAAAAATGATGAGTTGATGAGACATGAGAGATATTTTGGAGAGACTGCCAGTTGTGCTGTTCTGGGCAGAACCAGTCCTAATAAGCATGAAGTTCTTATTTGATTGAGAACATTTTCTTTTTTTTTTAGATTGAGAATATTTTAACTTTGGGAAGATCTGGCAATATATTTTAACTTTGGGAAGATCTGGCAATGTGGGCATTGTTTTTAATCCAAAGTATTCATGGACACTCAGCATAAGAAGTAAAAGATATACTTGAAATAGGAAAGATCACTGTCCAGACACTACCACCAGGAAAGATCACTGTCCAGACACCACCTATCTCTAAAATTTGATTTATTTATGTATTTATGTATTTATTTTTAATTTTATTTTATTTTTAGATTTTTTTTTACATTACATGATTGTATAATTGCTGATCCTCATGGGAATACCCCACCACACCACACCCCCTCTAGTCACTTTGCCTCCTAACTTTTTGTTGTTTTTCAATGTTTAGCCCTTCAGTCTTTTTTTTTTCCTGAATGTATTTCCTCATCCTTGGTGAGGGTGCAATTTCTTGGGATTTGGTAGAGCATGCTGTTTATCTTTCCTGTACTGGTTTTGCCTTCGTAGGCCGATTCGAGCACTTTTGGCTTGTATCATTGCATCGTGTTTCTTGATGGATCTCATCTCTATTGTTTTCTGAAACATTTTGTTGCTTCTTCATGTTATGTTTTGGGTCTTTGGCTTTGGGAGCATGATTCCCAGGCATATGTTTTGGTAGAGCAGCTCCTCAATGGGGACAGCCATCAGCTGATGGTAGTTCTCCTGGTTTCCTTCTTCTATCTCCAAAGTTTTAGACTGTGCCTTGCAACCAGGTATTACCCTCTTGTCTTCTCCCACACAGTTGTTTTACACTTAGGACTGCTTTCCCTGTATCCTTTTCCCAAACTCTGCTTCCCTGGCACTCTTGAATGATAGGGGCAGAGATGGGCCAGATACCCTGGGTGAGCTCAAAGAAGTTTCCTTAAGAATGTGGCCTCCATCCTGTAGACTCTCATCTCCTTACTTTTAGGAATGGCTACACCCACACCATATTCAAAGATGAATCTGCTCCTGTCACTGTTGATGAGCTTCTGAGGACTGGGAAGGGAGTCCCTGAATTACAGCAAGTTTCATTTTTAAACATTAACCACCTGACTGAACTTGACGTTTCCCCTTCCTGATAGAACCAGCTGGAATTTCCCAAGCACAAACCCACATGTATGTCTGTTTTCCTTTCTGATTTTTTCTCTTTTCTGGCCAGTTGTCTTCCCTCTTTTCATCACTTAATTTGGACACATTATCTTCCAGGAAGCTGATACTGATACAGATGAGGTTACACCCTTTGTGCTCCCATCTAAAATATATCTTTATCACGGCTCACAATTTATTGCAAAGGGGGCCCCCTGACATTGGTGTTTATCTCCTACTCATTATAATCTTTGCAAAGACAGGAATTTTATTTTAGAATTGGTATCTCATTTTTCACAGTGACTGGTGATTAGTAAATGTTTGCTGAACTGAAATCATCCCAGCTTTGCTAGCTCATTCACCAGCTTCTAATAATTTCTGTCTGTTCTTAGTTTGCCACTTTTATTTTTAAATACAACTCATTAAAGTGATTCCAGTACACCTGGAATTTTTATTATCAGAGAGCTTTTTCTGAACTCCATGGTGACAGCTATTTTTGTGTTTGTTTTGACATTATAACCTTAGATACCATATACTAGACTTGAGTGAATGATAATTTTCCACATCAATTTTATTATAATCATATTTTTCTCTGGATATATTTTAGTCACTTTGACTAGACTTAGGAAATAAAGTTCTCTTGGTTCATTTAATTAAACATAAAAACTCAGTAACAAATGAGCTTTTTCTGATCTACAACTTGAGTTTGAAGTGTCAGTTGTAGACAGATCTTTCAAGAAGTTTAAGCATAAAGGCCACACTGAGGAAAAAATATGACGGTATCAAGACACTGTAAGAGAGCTATAAGTATATCTCACTGCTCTACCTCCTAACTTTGTAAACAAGGACAACTGGAACCTATGGATGGAACTGAACCTCACAGCAAACTTTAAAAAATAGAGCAGGTTAAATTAAAAAAAAAAAAAAGAGCAGGTGGCCATTTAGGTGAGGGTTTCTGCTTCTCTGGGGCTCCTACTTCTGTTCTAGTTCTGGCTTACCTGCCCCTCTGGGGTTTGTGGAGATGAGGCTTCCAAGCATGCCCTTGGAGCTGGTTCCCAACTGTGACACTTTGCAACATTCAGCACAATGGCAAGCATCAAAATCATACTAATACAGGATTGTGAATAACGCAAGTAAAAATTCTTTTAGTGCCAAAATACCCTGGTGGGTGGAGTCTGAGGATAGGAGATAAAAGGGAAAGAAAGGAAGGAGATGAGAAATGGCCGACTGTGAAAATGGGCCCATGTGACCTGGCCAGGGGAAAGCCCCTGAAGAGTGAGCTGGGGGTGGCAAGGAGCCATGGTGACCTGTAAAAGAGTGACTGGTTTGGAGTTGGATGCCAGAACGGCAGGTTGGGAGTGATCAGGGGCTGCTGAGGGCAGGCCTGGTGAATGTGGCCAGACACCGCCAAAGGTGGGCCTGGAAAAGGAAGTGCATGCGTGGTGCCTTAGGAAGGTGGTGGTCCAGCTGGTACCTGGAAATCCAGGGATTTGGAAAGCTGATTTTTGCATCAGCATTTGTGGAAGAAATTTAGTCTTGGAGAAGCAGAGTAGTGTGGAACACTGGAGAAGAAGTGAAGATGCTGGAGAAAGAATGAACTTTGCAGAGTGCCTGAGTCAAGTTTGGAGGGGCAAAGGGACACCATCATGGACATGTGTCTTCGGAACTTTTGGGACTGAAAATGGTGAGTGGAGTAAGATAACTGGCCACAGTGGCTGTGAGGCCTTTTCATTTTCCTGGTTAATTCCCTTGTTAATAAAACCCTGTTGTTGAACTGTTTTATGACTTTGGCAATTGCTACACTCAGGTGAGAAGGATCTGATGAGAAAGTTGGGCAGCAGGCCGCATTTTAAGATATATATATCTTAAATAAATATAACTATATAAATATATATGTATATTACTGTGGCTTCCTAGTTAGCGGCTTCTGCCCCTTATGCACCCAATATCAATACCTTTTGAAAGACCATGACAGTCTCTCAATGACAGAGCCATCTTGACTTCATGTTGGATTGAGCTTGGTCTGTACATTTTGTACTCTGATTCTTTCTTCCTCTGCCTGCCATTTGGGCCTGCATAATCTATTAATTAAATTTCCTGCTGAGAGGTTGTTTTGGATTCATTCATTCTCCTGGGCCTTGGCAGTTCACCTTCAGGCCCCTGCCTATGTGACTAAACATTTGCTCACAGGTGATGTTTGATTTCAGAGTTTGATTGGGAATCTTTATTTTGAAATTCTTCTTTCCCCTGCTTCCCTCCTACCTTTTTGACTCTCTTTAAACTTCTAGCTGATAAAGATTTTGGACACATTAAAGTTTCATTGCTTTATTTTTATGCTCACAGGTATGCCTGAACCCTTAGAAAGGACTTTTTCCCCTTAACAGCTAGTAGCCCTGTACACCTATGGTTTTGACTGGTAGCAATATGAGCATGGAGTGAAAGGAGAGATTTTTAAGATGAGAAAGAGTTTAGTGTACAGAATGAGAGTGTGGAAGCATTACAGAAGCATAAAACTGATAGACTGTGGTTCTGAACTACAATATAGATATTTGCTGTATTAATAAAGATTTTAATTGTGGTTTCTATCACATTGCATAAATTTCCCCCCAAATTTAGTGGTTTTATGCAATAATATGAATAATTATGAATATTTCTTCCATTTTAAATTTATAAGATGTGTTTTCTATTGGAATGTAAGTTATCACCACTCTCATTTTATAACATGAAATTCAGTGATGTAAAATGAGTTGCCCCAGGATTCCCTTCTAGTGAGTAGAAAATCAGACCAGAATCAGAACCCAGAATAGATGTGTTTTCCACCTTACCACAGGGTGTTGCATGTTCTACTGCAGAATGGAAGTCCCACAGTTACCTAATAGGAGATTTTTTTTTTTTGCTTATCCTTGCTTAACATAGCAACACACACAGAGAGAGACTTCTACATAAAGGATTAAGCACACTCAATAAATTTCAATTCAGTCCCACTGTGATATCTTTGCCCAGAAAAGAATAGCCTCATTTTTTCCAGAGACATTAATGGTCTTGTGAGTCCAGCTCTAGTTATGTAACCTTTGCTAAATGAAAATACAAGTTATTTTAAATCTACATCAAATGAGAATTCTTTCAGTCCTGAGGTCTTGATTCTATTCTGTATCCTGGTGTGTTTGCTTAAATGCAGTTGAATGTGAATCTCTTTGATATTCTGCACCATTCCTATTTCACCCCTTCAAAAAAAAAGAGGGCCAGGCATGGGTGCATGCCTGGAAGCGGCAGCCTAGGAAGCCACGGCCAGGGCCAGGAATCATGGTTTGAGTCCCACTGGGGGCACGTAGTGAGACCTAGTTCCAAAAAAATAGCTGGGCATGATGGCACACGCCTGTAGTCTCAGCTACCTGGGAAGCTGAGGCTGGGGATTGCTTGAGTCTGTGGTACCCTGGGCAACGTGAGCCTGTGGTTCCACAGGCAAAAATAGCGAGACCTAGTCTCAAAAACAAAAACAGATCAGTTAAATGAATACTTATAAAATCCTTATTTTGAGGCCGGGCACGGTGGCTCGTGCCTGTAAGCTTCAGCCTATGAAGCGGCCGGGGCTAGGGATTGCGGTTCGAGTCCCACCTGGGGCCCGAAGCAAGACCTAGTTCCAAAAAATAGCTGGGCGTGGTGGTGTGCACCTGTCATCTCAGCTACCTGGGAAGCTGAGACTGGGGACTGCTTGAGTCTGTGGTACCCCGGGCAACGAGAGCCTGCAGTTCCACAGGCAAAAATAGCAAGACCTAGTCTCAAAAAAAAAAAAATCCTTATTTTGATCTTAAGCATGATGTTACTTGCTAATGGATATACAATAGCACGCTGGGTTTTAAGTATACAGAGAAATACTACATATGGATATGGGCTTCTTCAAATATATGTCATTGGGAGGCCAGGACATTTATGAATATATAATAATATATAACAAAATGCAAAATAATCAGAAGACAAAATTATAATAAATATTTTACTAAAAATACTTTTCAAATATTAGAGAAGGGAGTAATGTAGCTAGCAGTGTGAACTTGAAGAATTCATGGTTTTTATCAGTGGAAAGGGTGGAGTAAAGTGCCTGACTCAGAAGACATTGGAAAAACTGGACTAGTGAGACTAACAATCGTGATGACAGATCATCATAGAGCTCTACCTACAATACCTCTGGGGACTGGAGAATCAAACCCCTTGTCTAGAGATGTGTGCAACATGAGCAAGGCTCTTGCCTTTTCCAAAGGGTGAGGAAAGCTTCAGAGATGTGACTGTGACCCCAAGGCAAAACTCTAGACAATGAGACATATGAGATGGACCAAACACTTGGTGAGGTCTGCCCCACCCAGGAACATCTCCACTGCCAGTGGCTGGGAGTTGGGTTCCCAATGCCAGATGCCAGAACTATGAGGCTCAGAATTCCCATCATGTGACAGACATTGAAAAGGAGGAGACAGCCACTATGGACAAGGAGGCATGGAACCCAGTAAAAACACTGTTCTGTAGAAAAGGAGACTGTCTCCACCACCGTAGGAAACGCCAAAATAAAGGAGCACGGAGAACCATGCCACATACCTGCCCTCCAAGAGGTTTCTGATGTTCTTGGCCTGGCTACCTGCCTAAAAGTTACTCCTGGAGATCTCAGCAGCATGGTCTGCTGCGTTCCAGGAGTGCAGGTCCTCACCCAGGAAAAAGGACATTGTGAAGGGGAAGGGAGAGGGGGAGAGGGAGTTTGAGTGACTGGAGTGGGAAAGTGAGAATGGGTAAATGGGGTCGTTTTATAGGGGTATATTATTGATGGGAAGAAAGGTCATACCTGGGGGAACAATAACTATACAAATATGATTGATGTCATATGAAAATAAGAAAATTTTAAAAATGATAAATTAAAAAAGAAGAAAAGGCTGGGCTAGGTGGGTAGAGTGCATGGTGGCATAAACTAGTCCCAGAATATGACTTTCAGTACCAAGCTAAGTTTTCATTGTGCCCTGAAGGTAATTGGAAGACTTTGGAAAGAGAGTTTCAAAGTTTCACTTAGAAATTGATGAGTTTAGGTGACAACTGGAGGTTGATCTAAACATTACATTGATATTATTTGTTCAACATTGAGTAGAAACTTGGGCCTTAAGATCTTGACAAAATAATTGGTTAGGTGAATATTTGTTTTGACAGAGGAGCAGAATTCAGAAGGGAACTTGAATTCCTGAACTTTAGATCAATTCATTTGCTGAAAATGAGATTGATTAGCAAGATGGAGCCATGATGGAGCTATAAGGATGTCTATATAGAAAATGGTGTTGCAGAATGTACTTGGAAGAAAATGAATGTTGGAGATGTTCTCTTTAATGCAGTCACTTGTGTAGATTATAGGGGCTCAGCCTGCGTTTCTCTTTTCTCCAAGTCATTGCATGTTCTATTTATAGAAGTTCTTCTCTCTTCATCAAATAACAGATGAATAGGGAGATGCCCAATTCCCCTTGAACTTGCTATTCTTTTTAAGTGTCTGCAATTCCAGTTGGTATTTTAGGAATTCAGTTTTCCATGGTTTGTTCAAATACCCAACAGCAGTGCCTTTGTTGTATTATATCATTATTTCAGGAGGTATTTTTCTGAAATCTGAGCTGTGTATGTCTAGAACTATACCCAGGGAATTATACATTGATTAAAACTATAGGTGAAAATTGGCCCAAATTTATAAGACATCTGACTTCAATCCTTGTTTGAAATTCTCTCTGGTATCTATTTGTGCTTTCATTTTACAGTTATTATACTAACTAGTGCATTGAGCATATTTTTGTATGTTTGCTAGTCATTTCAACTCTGCTTATTTTCTAAATTTATTATGGGATGTCTCTGAATAGAGATAATGATAGGGGTGATGTGGTGAAATTGGGGGACTGTGACCTTAGCTTGGTAATACTGCATCAAGAAGGCAGCCATTTTGCTCTGGTGGGTGAGGACTCAGAAAAGGGGAGCCAAGGGATGGAGAGAGGGGGTTTAGGAAGCAGTGCAACTGGAGAGAGATACAGAAAAAAAGCTACAAAGAGAGCAGAAGAGCAGCAAGGAAGCTGCAGGCCTCAGAGCTACTGCCACTGCCATGTGTGTCAGCAAGGCAGGGAAGGAAGCCACACTGTGGGCTTTCATCCCCAGCCTGGGCTAGTGAGGAACCCAGAGAAGCATGCTAGAGAAACTTATGACCTGTGTAAGGTGAGATGGAAACATGGTACTTGAAAACTTGCTTGAACTTTGAAATTGCAAAGCTTGTAAACCTGAAGAGAACTTGCTGTGTTGCTGTTTTCTTCGTGAGACATCTGAATTGGTTGTTGCTATTGTTTTGAGTGAGTCTTAGTGGTTCGGGTTCCTTCTGGGTTGAAACAAAAAGAATTCTGGAGTTGTACCTTTTGGAGGAGGGTCAATGACACTATCTTGGTTTCTTCATTTGGCTGAAAAGTGGGGCAGTCGCCATTTTGTGGATACTCGTGACTTAAGGACTGACATGCAGCTTTTTTGGACTGGAGACTGAAGTTCATGATTAAGGTAATCAATGGGGTCCCTTGTACCCTCAATGACTCTTGTCTATTTTGTCTTTTTAATGACAACATCTTGCTTCTGTATCTTTCTAAGATAGTGTGGTCTTGCTACTGTTTGTATAGGTTGGAATGAAGCCAAAGAGCTGTTGGGTGTTAAGGGCTAGCTGCTCCCATTTGTAAGTTTAAATAAGTTCTCTGTTTTGCTTGTTTTGTTACCCAATTTCAATATTTAGACATGAAAGTGGATGGGGTAGTTATAGCATGGAAATAGGAGGCCATAATAGGAAAATAAGGATGTAAGTTATAGAGAAAGGGAGCTTCCTGGATCAAATTCTAAGACCTATTGAGGAGATTGATCTCTCATTTTCCAGTACTAGATTCCCTATATTTCTTCATCACCTCTTTTGTTTTTTTCTTTTCTCTCCAGGCCAGATTCAACTCTCTAGGGTCTATCCCTCCCAAATGATTTTAATAAGTATCTTCTTTCCTAAATAACCTATTTGCACAGATTCAGCCAGATTGTCAAGAGTCTCTGTCCTAGAAGGTGACACTTTTTCAGAGAGAACAGCCTCTGCAGAGTTGTGAAGACAGTGGGTTACTATAGTTCCCCTTTAAAAAGATGTTAACCTATCGCTCTAATAATAGGAGTATTATTCATAATTCAGCTTTGAATGAATGAAGAAGTCCTAAGAGAATATCATAAATGGAGGATGGAGGATACATTGATGACCTACTGACGTTTTTGAAACATAGTCCCCTCTCTTGACTTACCTTGAGGAAAGATAGCTGACACATCATGAGTATCATGGTATTATTACTAAATTTATTACTATTATTACTAAATTTAAAAACTAGGCCCCCATTCCTTTCCCAGCAAGCAAGTTTCAGAGATTGAATGGATAAAGGGAGTAGATGAGCCTGCCATGGGAACTGGGCCTTATGCTGATCCATTAAGCTGCTGATCCAGATCATGAGTCAGAATACACCCAAGACTAAATAAACACTCTCACCAATCAATGCCTGGAATATAAATAGAACCTCAGGACCCTCTCAGTGCAAGCAGACATCTCCTGCATAGGGCTGATCCTCTCAGCAGTGTATTTCAATAAATCTCTTTTTGTTCTCCATTTTCTCTGGCAAATACTTTTACTCCTGCACCTCTGGCTTATACCCAGATTCTTCCCTGCTACAATGAGGACATCCC
Source organism: Uropsilus gracilis (assembly GCA_004024945.1). NCBI lineage: Eukaryota > Metazoa > Chordata > Mammalia > Eulipotyphla > Talpidae > Uropsilus > Uropsilus gracilis. Next base: position 15,241 of record PVHY01003830.1, read on the forward strand.
AGGAGCCTCTAGAAGGATCCCAATGAGAGGAACTGAGGTCTCCTATCAGCAGCTATTGAGGCCTCCTGGAAAGTGTGTCCTCCACACCCAATTGAACCTTCACAGACCAAGATGTCATCACAGATAAAGTTGACTTCTTAATTAAATCTCATGGATAACATGTGTAAATCTCATGGATAACCTGTCACTAAGCTACTTTTGAAACTGAACTCCTTTTTGAAATGACAAACTTGAGCTTTGTTTGTTTAGTATTATTCTGAGACTTGGGCTCAGCCCGTCTCCCTCCTTTAACTGTTCTTGAACAGTGACAAGAACGATGGTGTCTTGTCCTTGTGAATGTATTCCAGAGTATGACTCATTTTAAATAAAATGTGTCTTTACAGGCTTTTATGAGAATGATTGGTTGAGCTAAGATTGGCATGATAAAGTATAAAGTCTTTCTTTTTTTCTTTAATTCACAAAGTTGTAAGTAGAAAGTAGGCAGTGAAAAAGTGGGCAATAGAACACTGAAGATGAATGAGTTCATGAGATGCTGTCGAGAGAGAGAAAGGGGGGAAGCAATGCCCAGTGTGGCTGCATTTGCTTCTATGCCCTTTGTGATGTGTCTATAGCTGGACAGCATCAGGGACACTGTCTCCCACACCTGGCAAGTATCTGGCACCCAGTTCCATAGGATTGGTGTAACACAGTCCAGAGGGGAGCAGGTTGGTGGGCATTTGACTTTCCTGGTAAAGGAGGCAGGTGCCTTGAGTTGAGTGGGGTGTGGAGAGAAAAAAGACAAGGCTGAGTGACACTAGTACACAGAACCAACTTCGAGAGTAGTAATACATTTAACCAAAATGTGCAATTTAGCTTCTTCACAAACACACTAAATGGCAGACTACAGTGGGTGCTGCTTTGGGCCTGGGGCAGTGGCTGCGCAGGTCATGGAGGCTAGGCCCAAGACAAGGCATGAGTAAACTGTTGCTACTTTTACTACAAACACTTATAAATCCACTTCAGGATGAAAAGGAAGTAAGAGCTGACATTTCATCACCAAAACCAATATGTCTTGCCAATCCCTGCCAACAAAGAAAACTTTTGTTCTGTTTTTTTCATGCATGGAAAAAGCATGATTCAGCCCTCTCACTACAGGGCGACAGGACTGCTCTATGGTGGGGCAGTTGGTCAGCAAGGGAGCCACAGCATTCAAGTAGATGGACAGCAGAGGCCTGCAGAGCAGAAGTGCACAGACGCAGGTCAGATACCAGGGAGGAAACAGGGGACGAATGGGGAGGGAAAAAATGTCTGTGACCCTGACATATGGAGTTAAGAAATCTCAGTTTTTCTTGATTGAAGAAAAGTTTCTTCTTAACATGAAGTCAATTATCCTTTCTTTTTAAGCCAAATAAAAGTGGCTTAAAACTTGACATGGTTAGGGCCGGGCACGGTGGCTCGTGCTTGTAAGCTTCAGCCTGTGAAGCAGCTAGGGATCACGGTTCGAGTCCCACCTGGGGCCGGTAGCGAGACCTAGTTCCAAAAAAATAGCTGGGCGTGGTAGCACGCGCCTGTAATCCCAGCTACCTGGGAAGCTGAGGCTGGGGATTGTTTCAGTCTGTGGTAGCCCGGCCAACGAGAGCCTGGGGTTCCACGGGCAAAAATAGCGAGACCTAGTCTCAAAAAAAACCTTGACATGGTTAACCTACTGGCAGTATGTGAGTGGAGGTACTGAAGGCAGGTGGGCAAAATACTGTCCCACAGGCAACTTTCTACTCTGGACTTTGACTTGTAGTGATACATATTAGAACATACCTTCGGCAGGGCATGGTGGCTCGTGCCTGTAAACTTCAGCCTATGAAGTGGCCGGGGCTAGGGATCATGGTTCAAGTCCCGCCTGTAGCCTGTAGCAAGACCTAGTTCCAAAAAAATAGCTGGGCATGGTGGCATTTGCCTATAGTCCCAGCTACCTGGGAAGCTGAGGCTGGGGATTGCTTGAGTCTGTGGTACCCCGGGCAACGAGAGCCTGCGGTTCCTCCGACCTAGTCTCAAAAACAAACAAACAAACAAACAAACAAAACAAAAAAAAAACCACCTTCAAATACGAAAGGTCCATCACCTTGTAGTTTGTCTGCACTTGCATTTGAAGATGTAACATGGAGAGGTCATGACCCCTCACCCAGTCTCCACTGGTGACACCATACACATCCACAGCACAGCACCATTGCAGGGACACTGTTGTTGACTGGGTCACAGAGTAGAGCAGCCACTACAGCCAGGGGCTCTCTTGCAGTCTCTGAGCCATACCCATCTCCTTGATCCTGGCAACTCCTAACCAGAGCTCACCATTTCTATAACTTTGTCATTTCAAGAAAGTCCTATTAATGGAACCATATCATATGTAGCCTTTTGGCACTGACCTCTCTCATTCATTGTAATTATCTGGAGATTCATTCAGGTTGTTGTTTATCAATAGCTCATTCCTTGTATTGCATAGTACTTTTCCATCTTGTAGCTGGACTACAGTTTAACCTTCCAGTTGTGGAAGACATTTGGATTGGTTCCAGTCTTGGCTATTACAAACAAAACTGCTATGAACATTTGTATGCAGCTTTTGAATGAACACAAGTCATCATTTCTGTGGGATAAATGCCTGGGAGTGGGATTGCCAGGTCACTTGGTAATTGCATGTTTACTTTGTTAGGAAAGTGCTAAACTGCTGCCCAGAGTGGCTGTACCATTTTGCATTCCACC
>PVHY01003830.1:18070-102064 GCA_004024945.1 Uropsilus gracilis
GACTCAAGCAATCCCCAGCCTCAGCTTCCCAGGTAGCTGGGATGACAGGCACATGCCACCACGCCCAGCTATTTTTTGGAACTAGGTCTTGCTACGGGCCCCAGGTGGGACTCAAACCGCGACCCCTAGCTCCTGCCGCTTCATAGGCTGAAGCTTACAGGCACGAGCCACCATGCCCGGCCTAACTTGCATTTTCTTGTTGGTTTATTATATTGAATATCCTATTGAACATCTTTCACATGCTCATTTGCTATCTGTATATTCTCATTGGCAAAATGTCTTTTCATCTCTTTTGCCCACTTACAGTTAGATTTTTTTTTACTGTTGAATTTTTTTTTAAGTTCTTTATATATTTGAGATACTAGTCCTTAATTTGGTTGCATGGTTTGTGAGCATGTTCTCTTAATCTGTAGTTAATGTTTTCATCTTCTTAACATGGTGATTTGCAAAATCATATGAAATCTTTTATTTTTTATGAAATAATTTTTTCCTTTATATATCATGTTAATGGTATGAAATTTAAGAAATCTTTGCTAAATCCTGGATCCTGAAGATTTTCTGTATTTTTTTCCCTAAAAGTTTTATAGTCTAGGTTTCCCCTACAGCCCTAAAGTAGAGCTTTCTTTTTTGGTATATTACTAGGTTATTTTTTGTGCCTGGGACCGTTATCATTAATTTATATAAAATATTTTTTAAAATCTTAATATGTTTATTTTTAGCTGAGGTAATGTTGGTGTACCCCCATAGGTATTACCATTGTAGTTTACCCACCACCAACTCATCCACTTTCAGACCACTGTGCTTCTTTCCCTTTGTTTTTCTCCCTCCCCACTCCCCAACTTGGTGCTTCTGTTCTTTAGTCAGCTTTTAAGGTTAATTTTTCAGCTTATCTTTATCTGTTAATGTATTACTTTATATTTCACATTAGTGACACCATCTGGTATTTATCTTTCTCCATCTGATTTATTTCACTTATTGTTATCCTTTTAGGCTCCATGTTGCTATAAATTATATGAGTTTATATTTTTTGATCACTGAGTCATGTATCACATCTTCTTGATTCACTCATCTGTTTTGGACCACTTAGGTTGTTTCCATAGTTTAGCTGCAGTAAATAGTGCCACACTAAACATGGAAGTGCAAGTTTCCTTTCAAGTTAGTGTTTTTGAATTTTTTGGATCGATGACAATGGTATGGAATTACTGGGTTGCGTGGTAAATCCATGTTTAATATTTAGAGACATCTCCACACTACTTTCCATTAAGGGCTGGACCAGTTTGCTTTACCACTAACAGTGTGGCAGTGTTCCCTTTTCTCCACATCCTCACCAGCACTTGTTTCTGGTCTTTTCCAGATGGGCCTTTCTCACATGTGTGAGATGTTATCTCATTGTGGTCTTGATTTGCATTTCTCCAATAATTAGTGTTAAACACTTCTTACATAAAATAAATTTTGAGCATTTCTTAACCTACCAAACCATATTAAATGGGAATGTGGGAAAAACCTGTTTTGTATTTTATACTTAAATCTGTGATCCATCTGGCTTTAACATAGTTGACTCTATCACTCTATTCTTTGGTTTAGCTATTCTAGTTCCCTTGTGTTTTCATATAAATTCTAGAATGCTCTGCAACTATAAAATGTGTTGCTGGCATTTTGGTATAAAGTACAAGAAATCTGAACATCTACTCCATAAATGTGAGGAGAATTAGTTTTCCAAACTAACAGCACACCCCATTTCTCTATTTAAATCCTCTTTGACTTCTTTCATTGGTATTTTGCAGTTTTCAGCCTACAATCCTATACATGTTTTTTAGATTTACACTTCACTTTTTTTGTGTGATTATAAATTACATTGTATTTCTAATTTTTATGTCTATTCACTGGTATATGTAAAATATTGTTGGTTTTAGATCCCTTGCGTCTTCCAATGTAAGCAATCATATCATCTGCAAACAGGAACCATTTTCATTCTTTTCTTTTTATTGATATGCCTTTCACTTTCCTTATAGATGACTAGATTTTCAGCATCCTATTGGGTAAGAATGGTAACAGCAAAACCTCCTTGCTTTGCTCCTGGTCTTTGGGGGATGGCATTAACTCTTACCAGTCAATATACTCTGGCCTCGGTCTCACGCTTGGTAGGCCATGATTAAAGGCACTTGCCATGGTGCCCAGCCTCTTCCTCAGGTGTGCTTTAATCAGACAGTTGGAACCTGGAAGACGGGAGGTTAGCACCCTAAAGAAACTGCCTAACATTTCATTTCCAACTGGCTTTTTATAGTGAGTTAACAAAGATATGTCATCAGTAAGCAGGCTTTTGCTGCTCCTAAGAGCTTGTGATGTCCAGCTCCCCTGGAGCTCCTTTTCGCCCTCCTAGACACCTGGCCTCATGCTTGTTCTGGTATGCTGTGGCTGGTCTTCAGACAGCACTGGCTCCCACATTCCTCCAGATGTGTCCTTGGGCTGGACAATTAACTCAGAGCAGAGAAGCCATAAACAGTTGTGTGTGGAGATTTCCTACCATGTCATGCATAGTGTCTTACCCAATCTCCTCCCTTTTCCTTACCCCTATCAGAAGGGGAATGGAGGGAATGTGTCAGGAGAGCGCTAAGTTGTATATGAATACTTTGTGACGAATCATTTCTTTGATGACAATGTGCAAGGTATGTGGCAGTAAAGAGAAACATGGGATACATTGTAAATAGTAATATCTCCTCTTTTTAAATTTTAATTAAATAGTTAATTTATATATAAATATCACATCTTTGTGATCTCTGGGGGTTCACCCTCCCACCCTCCCTGACTGTTCTCACCCTGTCCCGGTCCCCCATCCCCAAGCTGTATACTTTAATTTGGTTGTTAGCTTGTTTTGCCTTTTCTTCATGGCTCTTTGTTTATCTTTCCCATGTCCCATATAATAGTGAAACCATTTGGCTTTTATCTTTTTCTTTTTGACTTGTTTCTGCTAATACGATTTCTTCTAAGTTCATCCATGTTATCATCTAATTTGTCATTTTTAATTGATGAGTAATATTCCATTGTGAATATATACCACATTTTTTTCATCCAGTCATCTGTTTTGGGACATTTCAGTTGCTTCCATGTCCTTGCAATTATAAATAGTGCTGCAATAAACATCCAAGCACAGGTATCCCTTTGTACAAGCATTGAGGTCTCCTTTGGGTAGATTCCCAAGAGAGAAATTGCTGGGTCAACTGGTAGTTCCATTTTCATTAATTTGAAGGCCCTTGACACAGCTTTCCATAGTGGCTGGACCAGTTTACATTCTCATCAGTAGTGTAAGAGTGTTCCCTTCTCTCCACATCCTCGCCAGCAGTTGTTATTGCCCGTTTTTTGGATGTGGGCCATTCTTGCTGGTGTAAGGTGGTTTCTCATTGTGGTTTTGATTTGCATTTCCCTGATTGCTAGTGATGCTGAGTAATTTTTCATGAGCCTGTTGGCCACTTGTATTTCCTCTTTGGAGAAGTGTCTTTTTAATTCTTCTCCCCATTTTTTTTTTGACCTTGAAAATAGCATTTATTTAAATCATTACACCTAAGTATTTTTTAAAACTAGTAATACATTTAAAAGATGCAGAATTCTCCAGGTAGAACACCCTTTTCTGTAGCTACCCCAATCTTCTTTCTGGGGACTCAGTAACTGAGTATTTAGGAAGCTGTCCTGTGGAAATTATTATTTATTTTTTTTTCATTTTAATAAGTTTATTGACTATCAGAAAATACATAGAACATGAATGAGAAAATGAATGATTAAAGAGTGTTAAACATTTTCTCTGTTTAGGAAAACTTAAAATGATTTTTAAAATATTTGATTCCCCATTAGTGGAACTCTCATTTGAAACATTGATATTTTGCAACAAAAATTACATGGAAAAAGCAACTGATCTCTTGATTTTATATTAAACACATCAATATATACACTGCTATTTATAAAGACATTTATGAGAAACTATTATTTAAAAAAAACAAATGAGAGGGGCTTCTCCCCATTTTTAAACTGTGTTTTTCACTTTATTTTTGTTAAGTTGTGTGAGTTCTTTGCGTATCTTTGTTATCAGACCCTTATCACTTTTATGGAGAGCAAAAATTTTTTCCCATTTGGTTGGGCATCTTTTAGTTTTTTCTGTTGTCTCTTTTGCTGTACAGAAGCTTTTTAGTTTGATGTAGTTCCTGCTGTTTGTTTTCCTTCATTTTTTTACCTGCTATTGATGTATCCTAATATCTCCTCTTTTTTTTCTTTGCCCATGGAACCACAAGCTCACCTTGCACAGGGTACCTACCACAGATTCAAGCAATCCCCAGCCTCAGCTTCTCAGGTAACTGGGATTACAGGTGCACACTAGGTCTCGCTGTGTTGCCCTGGGTGGGACTCGAACTGCAATTCCCAGCCACTTCATAGGCTGAAGCTTACAGGCACAAGTCACTGTTCCCAGCTTCTCCTAATATCTCCTCTTGACTCCTCCCTTTGCCCCAAAATTTATCTTTTGCTTCCTTCTGGGCAAAGGGAATATCCTCTCCTCATACTGATTTGGAAGATAGGAAATATCAACTTTTAATTTTGCAAAAAGAAACCATCATTTTAAATCAGAAATTGGTAGATAGTGAAAATTTTCACAAACATTTCTGAAAGTAATCAAGGGAGAACTGAAAATGGAGCATCAGATGAGGAAGATTTTAGAGTAAGACCATTGCTCATTATGAGGTTCCTTCCTGGAAATCAAATAGTTCCAGCAAGATCAGTTAACTGGCCAGTGTCACTACTCTTTCCACATCAGGGAGGTTTCAGAATATTTTTACTTAGAAAATCATGGCAAGTCTGGCAGTAAGTACATGGTTTCTATTATTTCCAGGATGTTTATTGTGTGCCTTTTGCAGGAGTCCAAAGGAAAAGCAAAAACCTCATTATATTTCTTGATGAGAAAACCTCTCTTCCTATTGCCTGATGTCTGGGATAACCTTCAACTACATATTGTCCAATTTCTTTTCTAACTTTCAAGTAAAATAAGCAGGTTTGGTTCTCCTGGCAAGTCAACACATGGAACATCAGGAACTAGGACTTGGTTGTGTTGTTCCAGGATCTGTGGTCACCAGAGCTTGGTCTCTGGTTGCCATGACTTCTAGTTCCAGAGAAAACTGGGGCTGTGTGCAAAGGGCAAAGAGAGGTTTTTGCTTGGATGTGTAGGGTTCAAGATAAACCTCAGACATCCCAGATGCTGATGTTAAGTTGTCAGAAGCTCAAAGGAAATGTCAAAAATACATGGAAAAATGTTGAAGTCTTCAGTATATGAATGGTCTTGGGACTGTTGGAACTGACATGATTAGGAAGATAAGTACAGAAAGACAATAAAACCTCGAGGTACTCTTACATAAGCTCATTAATATTCACTCAAGTTTCCTTTTAGGGCAGGGGGAGAGGGATTAGTAATTACCAGAAAAACTCTGCAAACTTTGAAATCCTCAAAGTTGACAAAAAGTTTATATTTACTACATTGCTATACAGCCTTTATTTTGATTTATTTTTTAAACAAAAATGAATTTTTTATGAAATCAAAACACAATGTCTGTACTATCTAATTGTACAGGATTCAATAGCACACACATATATAATATTGGGAATAATATAATAATATAATATTGGGAATCCCTCACACTAAGTTAATCTATTTTTAAAAATATCTACTTAGGAATTATAATGCCATAAATTAAATCTGAACCATTGTGGCATCAATTAAAAGATGATGCCAGGCTGGAAAGAGAAAATCAAAGGAAATTTTATATAGAAAGAAAACTCAGGGTAGATGTATTTTTCCAGATGTGGATATTCAGGTCTGGCTGCTGTGAAAGTTGCAATGAACCTTCCAATGACCTGCCATCTTTGAACCCTCCCAGTGAGAGAGTCCTCCTTCCCAGGGGAACCTGCTGATCCTGGCTCCTGGGTACATCTGAGTCTCCATGGACTGTGCATGAAGCAGCAACCCCTCGGAGAGCTGTTCTTCAGAAAGACTGGAATGTGAACTGGGTGTGAGCCAGTTTTGTCTAATGTAGCTGCTCTCCTTCCTTAGCTGGGGGCCATTCTTTTATTCCACAGGGCTGCCATCCATCTTTCCTGAGCTTGTTTTTCACAGAGGACAATCATGTGTTGCTAGAAGGTGCTTCTTCTCTCCATCTCTTGCTCCATGTTTTTGGCCATCTTCTGTGAAGGGTGAGCCCTGGTGTGGGTAACTCCCATTTCTATCCATGTTGGGATCTTTCTTCTGCATAACCAGGCAGCAGGTTCCCTTCTCAGTTGACTTTCTTGGCAGCAGCCTTACAGATTCCTGATGTAACTCAGGCAGCAGCTGGAGTGTCAGCCAAAGCTTCTCTATCTCACTTCGGAGCTGAGAATTTCCAGATTTCAAAGACGCCTGCTCTGGTTTGGAAGCTTTTATGTGTCCGGTAAACGTCACTTGATCTTCTTTATCCCGTTTTCCCCAGCTTGCCTCATAAAGGACACTTGTAATTTCATAGCACAAACGAAGCTTCAAATGCTTTACAGAGTCTGAGTGGTATGTACCTCCTGCTTTTCTTCTGTCCAAGTAGTCAAACACTGAATGTGCCTTTTTATTTTATTTTTTATTTAATTTGTTATTTTTTTTTGAGAATAGGTCTCACTATTTTTGCCCGTGGGACCACAGGCTCAAGTTGCCCAGGGCACCACAGACTCAAGCTATCCCCAGCCTCAGCTTCCCAGGTAGCTGGGATTATAGGCACGTGCCACCACCCCCAGCTATATTGTTTTGGAACTAGGTCTCACTATGTGGCCCAGGTGGGACTCAAACCACGATCCCTAGCCCCAGCTGCTTCATAGGCTGAAGTTAACAGGCATGAGCCACCGTGCCTGGCTTGAATGTGTCTTTTTAAACAGATCAGGCACATGGATGATCTCAGGGTGATCTTGCCCAGAAAATTTAATTGGTTTGCTTTGCCAGTGCACATCTGCTCCACCCCTGCACACAAACTCCCATGGGTCTCCCTGCTTCTACACTTTGGGGACTCTGCTTCCATCCTTCCCTGTCCTGAGACAGTGATTCTTGACCTTGTTGGTAGACAACTGTTTTCATCCACACCATCCATTCATATCTCCTGAAGGTGTCTGAGATGTTTTCACCATGTTTTTTACATCTTTCACTTGGGATAGGTAGACTTCTAATGCATCTTCAAGGGACTGCTAGTGGTGAGACTTCAGTCACGCAGGTACTGAAAGTTGGGGGCACTTGTTTTCCTGCCCTATATCAAAAAAGTCTTCTATGTCCACTAGTGAAAACCTGTCTGGATTTTTATTAGGTGCCACCAAGCACAGGGCTTGTATCATGAGAGCCCAGCCTCTACTGTAGGTGAATCCAGAGCTTCACAGATTTGTATCCTTGGTCTGGTGTCTTTCTCAACTTTTCTGTAGGCTTCAACGTAGACCTAGTATCTTCTGAGCAACTTTTTTCCTCTTCTTACCATCAGTCTTTTCTACTATAAAAACTGTCAGGGCAGCACTGAGCAGGAGCTCCCTGGGAAACCCAAGATTTGTCTCAAGTCTTCTGGTACTGCCCATAAAGAAGCCCACAGCCACTGCAGTATGTGCTAGGGTTGGGAGGATAGGTGGCAGGTCCTGCAATTCTGCCTCTGGTGCCAGTGTCCTGGAGAGCCACCCCTAAATCATATGGAATACTAATACCTCAATAGAAACAAGTACTAGGCAATGGGGCATACCATCATGGTTGGGGGTGGGGTGGGGCAAAGGTTCTAGAAAACAGTGCTCTCTGACCACTCTGCTTGCTAGACAGATACAGGTGATATTATCTGAATAGAACAGGTGCATGTTGGAACACGGAGAAGGCTGAGTGTAGCCTGGAACATGAGCCTCTCCAGGCCCTACCTGGTAATGAAGCAAACTTTGATTTTTTAAATATTACCAATTTTTAAAAACTGTGTTGAGATCCTCCACCAAATTTCTAACTTTGTAAATACTGGCATCTATTTGTTATCAGAATAATCACTGAACACCCACACCACTAGCTTGTAGGATAAATGGCCTTAATGGAATGTGACAGGGCTGAGGTGGGGCAGGCATGGTTGACAGGAAGTTTCTGAGTCAACACTGGGATTGGAATGAGGCTCTAACCCACTGTGGCACAAGGCAGCAATGCGGTCACAGAAGGGCTGTGCCACCAACACAGGCACGAGCATCCTGTGCTCAGGAGAAACCTGGACCCTGGCGGGTTCAGTATCGCATGTATCCAAGCGCACTGAACACTTATGCTGAATAAACATCCTTCATGAACATGTTTTATTTCATTGATCTGAACATTCTAGCTCTGAATATCTCCAACTCTTAGTTTATGCCTAAATTGGTAAGATTTTATGTAATGAAAAGCAAGCTGTTCCCTTTCAGTATGATACACCTCGTAAAAGATAAGCACCATCTGAAACACCAAACAGGTAATTATAAAGAACAGAAACCACAAAATGGAACTGAAGATCATGCCAGGTCTTAGAAAAAGGCACAGTGGTTCCCTGAGCAGAACTGGAAATATTCCTCTGTGATTAGAATGTTCACTAGAACAGTGTAATATGACCGGATTTATAGATGCTAGGATCTTTATTTATGTAAACATGTCCCTAGATTTTGAGAAAATCAAGACCTCCAAGGTTGCTTAATGGCCCATCTGAGGGGAAAGACAGGACCCTACTTTCTTTCTGCTAATTGATAGTCAACCCTGGCTTGTCAGTCAGCTGACAGGGGCCCTGGATGATGTAGATCTGTACCATCATGAACATACATGAGAGAAAAACACACTACCACAAGCAAAACACCTCATGGTAACTCTTTTTCCCTCTGCCCTGCTTCTCTGGCACTGTTTCACTTTACCCGTTTGCCTGCCAGTAATTGTAAGTTCACAGATGCCCTTACAACAATAGGCCACACTTCCAAGAAGGTTCCATCTAGGCCTGTCAAAGCTATTATGAGAAGAGCAGGGGGTGGGTATAAGCTGGAATCATGTGGAAGGAGCTTGGGTTTGGCAACCCTGATGTGCTATGAGGAAATGCACAAAGAGCTGGAGTTTGAAGACTGTGCCCAAGTCTATCTGTGTTTAGAAAGGAGGAGACCCTCTCCCAAGGTCCTCCTTAACTCCAGCTATGACAGCATGAAGGTGAGGAAACCCTCTCCAAGTGTCTTCCTCCTCTTTCCTGAGCTGCATGCCCCCCCCCCCATCCTCATCTGGGCTGGTAATATCTGCAGAGGATTACAAATAGTTCAGCAACAAAACATAACAGGGAAGACTTATCTTGAAGGTCATACTGACATGGCTATAGACACCATGACTGTAAAGTTACTCTTTCTAAACCTCAGTTTGCTCTTTCATACATCAGAAAGCATAGTATATAATTTCTGGGGTGTTTAGAGCTAATCACTTGACCACGTGGCTCTTATTTGTTCACCCAAAAAGTTGCTATGATGGAATTCAACAGTCCCAATGATTTCCCCTTTGTGTTAGTTGATGTGACCCATGCACAAAGAGGTATTTCTAAAAGACTGAGGATTTATTCTCAGTTATATTTGAAGAGTTAATTAGGAATCAATGTCATTGGTGACACATTGTTCTCTATGTTTGCTTTGGGAATATGACTTATTTGAAGTTGAGGACTTCTGAGCAGCATGGAGGAGATACCACCTTGAGCTAGAAAGTCTCAAAGAATAATCTAGGCCTTGCCTGTTCAGAGGAGATTGTTTTAACAGCACTGAAAAGAGTTGTAAGTAAGACGGTTGTAAGTACAGCCTTCTGCCTGGGTCGTGTTTATTCCTGGAAAAGAGTGACTCACTGAATGCTGAAAATACTGCTATTTGGATTTTTGTGACAGTTCCTCTAGGTTTCCCTTCTTGCAGTGTCATTTCCTTTAATTATAGCATAATAGTAAACTGTAGCATTTCACTATGTTCACATGGAGCAGATGCATTTATATTTTTGTTGTCAGTAAGAATTGCTTCAGCAAAATATGTGGTATTTGCTTATAGGGTTATTGAGCTAGAGATAAATAATGCTGATATTTAAAGCCTCTGAAGGTCTTTCCACTGGGACCATTTTCTCTCCTCTGCCAAATATTCTTGTCAGTACACACCCCTTCATCCAGAACACAAATATGTCCAGGGAAAAAATTGCAACTGCAATATGTTATATAAATTATGGTACAAAGGAAGAGGTTTTGTCTTCATATTCATAACTGCTACCTAAGATAATTTTATCTAGAAGTTCACCAAAAGAGAAAAGGAGTTAGCCCAGAGAGAATGAATATGGAATGAAACATAAACACTGACTCATTCTGATCCAGAAACACTTACCTCACTTATACACTGAACTCTAATCTTATCTTTGGGCTTATTTCATCTATTTATAGTTATCCTTGCTTGCCGTTGGTCTGCAAACCCAGCAAAAAGTTACACTCAAAACTGAAAATGAGGCTAACCTTTGATACTCAGCGAGGAAAAATGAAGATGGCAAAATGACAGTCATACAACTTCAGAGGAACCCCAAGTTCATGATGAATGCTCGTGAATCTTGCTCTTCATTTATAAAATAGACCTCCAGGGACCTCCAAAGCCCCTTAGACATAAGCAAAACCAGAACAGCCAGTCCCACATGTATGGTACTAGTTCAAAAACTAGGCAATATCTTAATAAGATGTTAAACCAATAGAACCTTCAGAGACATGCAGAACAATACTTGAATCCATAAAACAAACGCAGGCTGCCAGTGGGAACACTAATTCAAGAAACAGTCTTAGAAAATGTAATATAGCTTTAAAAATTACAAAATTCATAGTACCAATGGCATAAAAGAATGGACCCCTACTGTGTGTCTGTATGATCAGCAGGATGTGTTTGAGGAAATCTAGAACATACAATGAAAATACAGCGCTAGCTTTGTAATAGCAGACTGGGTGACTCTACCCAACGCTCCCTCCAAATACTTGAAGAGAAGGCATATCAAGAATCAGCTGGGTGTTTGCTTTGGCAGCACCTATAATAAGATTGGAAGAATCAACTGGGTGGCACATGCTTGTAAGCGGCAGCCTAGGAAGCTGCGACCGGGGCCAGGGATTGCGGTTCGAGTTCCACTGGGGGCACGTAGCGAGACCTAGTTCCAAAAAAAATAGCTGGGTGTGGTGGTGCATGCCTGTTATCCCAGCTAGCTGGGGTTGCTTGAGTCTGTGGTACCCTGGGCAACATGAGCCTGAGGTTCCATGGGCAAAAATAGCGAGACCTAATCTCAAAAAAAAAAAAAAAAAATCAGTTGAACAACAAGGGACAAAACAAGAATCAGGGAACCTTGGGAATTTGCTTCAACTCTGAAATGTTTATAGATCTCAAGAGGAGACTGAGAAGATGGAGCTGACTTTGCCCTAGGAGTAATAGTCCAGACTTTTGGGGATGAAAGAAGGGGAAAGGAGAAGGGCAGAGATGCCCGCTGAACATAGGCCTGAACCTCAGTCAAGGTGAACCAGGAGCCACTAAGTTCTATAGAGTGGCCTTGGGTGGCCCAGAAAATGTGACCACTGAGGTTCCAAGTGTAGCCACCCCAGAACACAGTTCACTTCTTTTTGCCTCACTGGCAGTCAGTTTACATACTAGGGAAGACTTGAGAGGTTGCCACATAACCCTAACCTAGAACACTGAAATATCAGGCCTTTTACAGAAAATGTTGCCAACCCCTACTCTAACAGACGTCTGGTTCCTGGTTCTCAGCTTAATATTAGAAGCGGGGAAGAGGGTTGTTGACAACGACGAGAAATTATATGAATTGTGAATTAAGGTAGTGATAAGGGCTATGGAAAGAAAATATGTGGCTGAGAGAAAAGGGGATTTATCTGGGCTGAATGACCAGAAAAGAGCTCTCTGAGGAGGTAGTCTAGAGGAAAATGTGCCTGTTCTGGGCCAGAGCATGGAACGGATAAGGCCCATGTACATTGGGTTCCAGATATCTGGAGAAGTGTGGTGGGTTGGCCCAGGCTAGGCTGCAGGTACTTGGTTGGAGAACCAAGATCAGTACAGGACAAAAGCATTGCCTAAGGTTAGGTAAGGGAACTGAGAGGCCAGAATATTAAAATAAGGGAGAAACAGCAGGAGAGAAAGAAACTGTAAGCAAAGCTCAGCTAGCTCAGCTCAGCTCAGCTCAGCTCTTTTAAGCAATAGTAAGAGAGGAGGTATTCATTCAGCAGACATTGAACACCCTTCCCTGATAGGATTTTCTTCCAGAAATTCCAGAAACACTATCTCCCATCCCATAGTGCTGAGCTCACGACACAAAGCAGCGTCTACATTCTATTCCTCTGTTCAGCCCAGGCAGAGTCCCAAGAGTAAAGACCCATGGTGTAGTTAATGTTCCACCTGCTTCTCTTCAGACCCTGGTTTCTGGAACCCCAGATACCGGTGTGAGGTCCCTTGACAGCCCAGGTAGAATTCCCACCTGACAGCCAGCCCTCCTGTGCATGAACCCCAGGAAATGAGCCCTCTAGCAGCACGCACAGCACAGAGGAGGACCTACCCAATCACAGGCTCCTGAGCAGTGTATAAGGTTGTCTTGTTTTGAGCCACTAGGTTTTGCAGTGTCCATTACAAGATTTTCTACTTTCGCTTTTGCTTGGCAACTGTACATGAAGATCCATTTTACATTTATTCAAAATGCGAGTGAAACAGATGAAAAATTTGACCTGCTGAAGAAGCTGCTTCCAGAATATTGTGATGGGGCTAACATAAACTGGTTTAGTCCTGATGGTTTTAGATTTATAGTAGTAAATTAAACATTTACCGTGTTCCATAAATGTGAAGAATGGCAGATAACTTCCAATTAAGAAGTTTAATTGTTATCTGTAGCTTAAAAGTTGAAGTTGGCCGGGCATGGTGGTGCATGCCTATAAACGGCAGCCTAGGAAGCCTTGGCCGGGGCCAGGGATCGTGGTTCGAGTCAGGCCAAGGGCACGTAGCGAGATCTAGTTCCAAAAAAACATAGCTGGACGTGGTGGTGCGCACCTGTGATCCCAGCTACCTGGGAAGCTGAGACTGGTATTGCGAGTCTGTGGTACCCCAGGCAATGTGAGCCTGCGGTTCCAAAGGCAAAAAATAATAGCAAGACCTAGTCTCAAAAAAAAAAAAAAAAATTGAAGTAAAAAATTTCTGAATTTAACAAAGTCTGCAAATAAGTCCGGTCCTCAATCTACATCCCTCATCTCTTTTCTCCTAAGTAAAAATAATATTTACTTACAATGTTCAATGTGAAAATTTGCTATACAAATACATTATAAAGTCATCACCACAATGAAGCTAAGTGATACCTCCATCACCTCACATAGTTAACTTTTATGTGAGTATGGTGAAAACACTTTAAGATCTAACCACTCAGCAACTTGCAAGCACACAATACATATCTTTTCTTGGTCTTTTGGCTAAAATCAAGTGTGTACAATATAACATTGTAAATTTCAGTCATACTGTGTTACATTACATCCCAGAACTGGTTTATCTTGCTTAACTGAAACTTTGACCCTTTTGACCAACATCTTTCTGTTTCCCTCATCCACACCCATCCCATGGTAATCACCATCCTGTGATCTGTTACTATGAGCTTAACTCTTTTAGATGCCACACATATGTGAAAAGATGCACTATTTGTCTTTTTGTATCTGTGTCTTTCTGTACTATTTGTCTAGCACAATATACTCAGCCTCACCCATATTATTGCAAATGTAAGAAATTCTTCTTAAGGCTGAATAATATTCCATTGCACATGTACACAGTAAGAATCTCTTCCTGATACTTAATTTCCCTTTGACTATATATCAGAATATATAGGATTGCTGCACCATGTAGTACATCTATTTTTATTTTCCATATGGCTTTCTATCATGGATGTATCAGTTAACATTCCCACCAACAGTGTACAAATGTTTTCTTTTCTCTACATCTTTAGGCAACAATTATTTTTTTGATATAGACATGAGAAGATATTTTATGGTTTTGATCTTCCTCGAGGATTTGTGTAGGGTTAAGCATTTTTTCATGTACCACTTGGTCATTAGTTTGCCTTCTTTTGAGAAATGTCCACTTAGATCTTCTACCCATTTGAAAATCAGATTATTTGGTTTTATGCTGATGAGTTGTGTGGAGTTTTGCTTGTTCTTTTGCTAATGAGGTGGATATTAACCCTTTATCAGATGTATGGTTTGTAAATAGGTTCTCCCTATTGGTTGTCTTTTCCACTATGTTGATTCATTTTTTAAAAAATTTATGGTGAAAAAAATATTTAGAATTAGCCAGCTGAACTCAATTTAGATGATCTCAATTTTATTGACAGCATCCAAAGCATCAGAGTCAGGAGTCAATCAAACATATGACTTCTTACTATCAGGCTGAATCAGGGTATTGACCTTGGTCATATCAATGTCACACAGCCTGTTTGAACTGGTCCTTGTTTGCTTTGACATCCACAATGAATACAAGTGGTTGTTGTCTTCTATTTTCTTCATGGCTGACTCAGTGGTCAGAGGAGACTTGATGATACCATGGTGGTCAAGCTTGTTTCTCTTGGGAGCACTCTGAGGATATTTGGTTTGTCTTCAGAGTTGCAGTTTCTTGGGTCTCCAAAAAGTGGGTGAAGTATGGGTCTTCTTTTTCTTTTTTATATTTTTATTGAATAAGTTTTGCTTACAATTGCCTTTTGGGTGTTCCTCCCCCCTCCCCCACCCCACCCCTCTGTTCTCTCCATCTCTTCTTTCACTGCCATTTATTGTTTAATTTTTAGTCCCTTGGGTTCTTCCTCTTCTTTCCTGTAGCAATGTCCTTTTGTCCGGTGTGGACGTGGTTTTCTGGGACACAGTGGCCTGTGGCTTAGTTTTCCAAGTGTCTTTTTGCTGCTGGCCACCAGTTCACACATGATTGTGTTTTTTTACTGCCTTCTCCTTCTTTCTTGTCGGCTGCTCTGACTCATCTTTTGTCGTATTTTGCTCCTTCATTGTTTTGTAGTTCTGGTTGCTGGCATTGGGAGCATTTCTCCCGGCCAAAGTTTGTGCGCCAATTTTTTTGATCGGGATAGGTCTTGGCAGATGGTTGGTCCGGTTTGTCATGGGACCACTATCCCTCTCTGTGGCTTTCCTCATCCCCTAAAGTGGGAGGATCCTTTGCTCATGCTGAAGGCATCTCTGAACGGGAAATTCCATTCTCGTCGTTGTAGATCACAGTGGTTGTATTTCTGAGGAAGTTCATCTCTATAATCAGTCTTATAGTCCTGTGTCCCATGGACCTGATGTTTGTTGTTCCGGAATACTTACTTGCTTTTCACCTGTTTTCGTGTGCAGCTGCAGTTGAATTGCTGATTTAGTTGTTTCTGGTGAGGGTTGACTGGATTTGGAGAAGACCAGAGGGAATGACCCCTACCACCCACTACCCTCTGCCAATCCCCCCACACACACCTCGTCCCTCCCCCTGCCCCCACCCCCGCCTCCCCTGGCCACCTCATGGTATGGTGGCCAGGGGGAACCCCCCAGCCACTCCCTGCTGCCCTGGCAGGTGGTGCCCCCCCCTACCTCGCGCTCCTCTGAAAGGAACATGGCAGGCTGGGTGACTGAGGGTTCAGTGCCTGGCAGCATGACTGGGTCCTCTTTTTCTTATGGCTCTGGACACCTTTCAGTACTGTGGACACCTTTCAGTACAGCTTTCTTGACTTTCAAAGCTTTTGCTTTGGCTTCAGTTTTGGGAGGGGAAGGGGGTTCCTTCTTTCAGCGCCATCTTTGTGGAAAGGTATGTTGATTCTTATATGCAGAGGTTATTAATTTGATACAATCCTACTTTGTTCATTTTTTTCCTTTGTTGCCTATGTTTTTGATATCAGAATTTAAAAATGTAAGGACGAATGTCAACACAGTTTATCCTGTTTTCTTCTGATATGTTTGTGATTTCTGGGCTTATGTTGAAGTCTTTAGTGCACTTTTGAGTTGATTTTTTTGTATATGATATGACATAAGGATGGAGATATTTTTGTCAATCTTATTACTGGTGTGGTCAGGCTTTCTATTGCATCTATTTCTTGAATTAGTTTTTGCTGCTCATGTTTCTAGGAATGCATCCATTTTTTCTAAATGATCCAGTGTGTTGGTATATGATTGTTCATTATGATTGTTTCTGAAGCACTCATTATAATATCTTTTTAAAAATTCTTCCTCCTTTTTCCCAAGTCTAACTAAAGGTTTGTAAATTTTGTTTATCTTTTCAAAAAACCAGCTCCTAAGTTTCATTCAATTTTCTTGCTGTTTTTCTAGTCTCCATTTGCTCTACTTCTACTCTAATTTTTATTATTTCTTTGCTTCTGCTACTTTGGGCTTAGTTTTCTAGAGGTGTAAAGTTTGATTATTAATTGACATCTCTCTTTTATGTAGACTGTTGTTCACCATAAACTTTTGTGTTTTACTGCAGGTAAAATGGCTTTTATCTGCTTTTGTACATTCCATAAGTTTTGGTATGCATATTTTCATTGTCTCAAGGTATTTTTAAAATTTCCTTTTGATTTTCTCCTTGGCTCATCTATGTGAAAGTTTTCATCTTCTTACTGTGATTCCCTTCCATTTTTATTGTTAATGCCAGATCTAGGCTGGGTATATGTATGCTGGTAGTACTGGCTTAGGAGAAAAGCACAACGGTGCTCTCTCTCTCTGTGAGACACAGTGGCAGAGCTCTTACGGGGCACAGTACAATGAACTCTAGTTGTATCTCATAGGTGGAGTTCACGTGAGCCAAGGCTATGGGGATCCTCGTCAAATGCAGGATGAAAAGCCCTTAATGATGAGGCTATGAATCTTTCCACTTTCCTTTTTTATGTAGGTACTAATAGCAGAGGGGAGTCCTTTTGGGACTGAGTCATGCTAGTCTGGAAGGTGGGGTAATGCAGGTAACGTATTTCTTATCTTTTCTCTGTGGCCATCTCAGTTTGTGTGCTCTACTGGGTTGTTGAAGCTTCTAAATTATACTCCAGAACTCTCCCAGAGCTATTATCATCTGTGGATAGTTGTTAAATCATTGTATTTGTGAGGGGTGAGAGATGAGACGTCCTAGTTCACCACATTGCTGACACCAACTGCATCCCTACCCTTATATCAACTCATCAGTGCCATGATGGGTGGTAGATCCCACACCACAGGCATGCCATGCCATGAGAGATTTGGTATAAGTCTAAACAAGCTACCAGAATTTTCTTCCTTTGCCCCAGTCTCTCATGAGACTAGAAGTATATTTCTAGCACTTCTGTGTTCCTACAACAACTCTCTTTTCTGTGATCTTTAATGCTGACTATATATTATGAGAATGACTAAACCTCTAAAATTCTCTGATGTTATCACTTTTATGATTAAATATGAACTTTGACTCAGGTCATTGCCCTTTCAGTAAAATACTGCCCTGGGAACATGTGTCTTTACCTATTGCCTGGGATGTACAGCTTATGTTTCTTATTTCATGGATTTGAAAGAACTTTTTTGATCTTTACTACAGAATCCAAAGAGCTAGTTCACCATACTGCTTTAAATTTCAGCAGGAAACAAGCAAATTAAACTCTGTCCTATCAACTGAAATAACTGGAAACTGCTCTGTTAACTTTCTTAAAATAAATAGTCCTTATAAAGTCCAGGCAAGAAGGGCAATGTGTTAATGGTATTTGGAACTTCAATACATGATTTCTTCCTCTTAGTTCTGCCTGAAGCAGATTATTCCAGGCTGAATAAAAAAATCTCTTATGCCTCACTCTGGACTCTACAATACTGTTCTCTTACTTCATATACACAAAGTGTTTGCCCAGCAGTTCCTCAGAAGGGAGAAAGTCACACATTATGCTCTGTCAAAAAGAAGCCCCAGGCCAGGTTTCTGGTCTACCCACCAGACCAACTAGTAGCAACTCTGAGAACTGACTCAGACCAACTTTCAGATCACAAACTGCTGACCCCACAAACCCTGACAGACTTAATCAGGGTTTGTGCACCACCCCCTCTAGCAAAATGTAATGGCAGCTTTGAGCTAGATTTGTACCACAAATGATAAACTATATAGTTACGTTACCAGAGTACTTATAGGGCTCCTGTCTCTGTGCCCAAGGCTATGCCTACATCTAAGAGACACTAAGGAGCATAATCTAACTCAGAAAACCTTTAACTTATAATTTAAATCAGCCTAAAATGACAAGAACTAAACAGGTTCAAACTTGACTGTTTTCCTCCTGATAGTGGGCTGCAGGCTATGAGGTATAACGATGCCTCCCACAGCTGCCTTTGACCAGTGGCCTCCCTACAACTGGAGGTGTCTCTTAGAGTTCAGCATTGAAAGTTAATAAGAACTGTACAGATGCTCTTTATATAGGAAGATTATGAAATAGGCTATCATATAGACAGATGTTGAAATAAGAGTTTGATATTCGTTTTATATTTATGGCCTCATCTGAATTCTCTGTTTCATTCCTTTAAAATTTGTCACTTTGTGACGAGTCCACTACAAATCAAAATACAGCTCAGCCTAAAACTCCATCCCTACTAGCCTTTCAGACTATAAACACTGTTGAACTTAATGTGAATAAAAGTAAATTGATCCTTAGTGTGAATCAGTAAATATTCCTTCTCTCATCCACTTTCTGGTCCTAGCCTTTCTTTTCCTCCTCAGTCACAAATCAACCCTCTTGAATCCTGTATAAACCACCTTATTTCCTTGGCTGTGATATTTACTCCTTTTTCTTAAAATAATTTTTATTGGATTTTTCTGATTACAGTAATATATATTCATTGCTATCATGTGGAAATTAAAACGTAAAACTCCCACTAGCAAGAAATAAAAACTCTTTAGTTGTTGACATAAGCCCTTGTAATGAAATATGTGATTGAAAAAGTAACATTATACATTGCACATAAAGTTTGCAAAGTGACTTTTTCACTGTCCTGGACAAGCAAAGGTATACAGGTTGGACAAATTGTGTAGCAGTTTCTGTAAGGTTTCCTTAAAAGCTCACTTTGGACTTCAAGGACAAGGCCATCTGACAAGGATGAAGGGACTTTGAGGAACCCTAGATGCCCCAAGAGTTTTTGGTGCAGTGGCCCCAAGAAAACAGATTGTCCCACCTCACTGTTTTTCCAAAAGTAAGAAACAATCTATTTTTCTGAGTCAACTCCCATTCTGCATTTCTAACTCACTGCCAAACCTAATTCCCACTGTCATTCTGCTATGCTCACCTCTCCCTAAACTCTCAGCATGCCATTAGCCTTTCTTCTTTTTACTCGCCTAAGAACTCTTTTTTGTTACCCACTTCTGTTAATTGCTGTTCAAGGCCCAGGAACACTGCTGGGAAGAAGACAACTAAAACCTCATTCAGAGATGGGTATTCCAGAGCAGGGAGGCATGATATAAGTGATCAACAGGGATATTTTAGATAGTGGTGTATAAAGTTACTAAAAATGGATGTGTGTTGTTTTCCTATTACTGCTTTAACATATTGGTGCTTTAAACAATGTGTATTTGTCTTACAGTTCTACAGATCAGAAACCCAGAATGGATCTCAGTGGGCTTAAATTAAGGTGTCTACAGGACTGCAGTTCTGGAAACTGTAGGAAAGAAGCTATTCCTTGATTTTCTAGCTAATGTGGACTGCCCACATTCACTGGCTATTTCAAAGTCTACAAGGTAGATGTCATATTTCTCAAAACCCATCCCTATGATGCTGATATTTCTGTTTCTTCATTCTACCTTTAAGGACATATTATATTGGATCACCCAGGCAACCCAGAATAATCTATTTTATGGTCAGTTGATTGACAATCTTAATCCATCTGCTACCTAAATTACCTTCAAAATGCCCTATCATCTATTAGGGGTTCCAGGATTAGGAGGTGAGGATACTTTTGGGATCATTCTTCTGCCACATAGAATGTGTGAGAAGGACCTTGGATGAAGGAAGGACTCTCTGTGATCTGTGTCCTGTGATGAGAATGACAAACAGCATGCAGCACTCTAGAGGGAAAACATTGAGGTATAGGAAACTGTGAGAACATGAGCTTTGAGGCTCTTGAACCATAATTCTGTTGAGTTGAAAACACACTAGAACCTAGTGGGTCCAGAGGAACTGTGCAAGGTGAAGTAGGAGAGGGACAGAGGGTTCAGGGAGTTAGGGTTTTATTCTTCCTGATATGAGAACCTATTGGAGATTTTGAATAATAAAGTGATCTCATGTTGAGAGCTGAATGTAGGGTACAAGAGAGGACAGACGAGAGAGATGGACACAACCATAGAGGCTGGGGCGGAATGAAAGTATGCATCATCCAGCAAATTTTAATGATGCCCACAAATCCTTGTAAAGGTTTCTGACAAAAGGAAAAAGTGACTCAGGCAGGTACAATTTAGTATACATTTCAAAGGAAGGCAAATGGTGAAGGGGTAATAAAATTGGTTAACATATTAATTTCTGAGAGGTAATTGGGGGGCAGGAGGATAGCTCCCAGGTGGTCACTATCTCTGTTAAGAGGGATTTCCATAGGTAGACATTTTTGGAAGGGCAGGCACCATCACATCTTTAGAGGATCTCAATGCTAGATTTTGTCTCCAGTTTGCCGGAGGCAATTAAGGCAAGATGGAGTTTGCTCCATCTCAACTGCACGAGCCTGTCTGGTCTGTGAATGGCATTCCACAATCCCATTTAGTATGTGGTTTAGATATCACTTGTTTGCTGTTCAGAGAAAGGCTTATTGATGACAACTGAGTAAGTAGAGCTAGTAGAGATTATTATAGTCATCAAGGTGATAGGACATGTACTTAGGATTGGGTTTTGTGAAATGAGAGTAACTTTAGGATATAATTTGAAGGTAGTGACTACAAATTTGTTAATGGATTGGCTGTGGGGAATTAGGAAGGTGATGAAGGATGAATCTTGGAATTTTGTCCTGAGAAACTGGTTGACTGGTATTTACTGAAAAGCTGCAAGACAAGTGAGAAATGAATTTAAGCAGGAGTCATAATTTTGCTGGGATTGTTTTATATGTGTGGTATCTATGGAGTTATATCTGAAGAGAATTGTGAGTGTGGAGTCTATATCGGTATGCTCCGGCTGCCATAGCGAAATACCACAGATTGTGTAACTTAAACAGCAGGCATCTGTTTTCTCACAGTTCTGAAGGCTGGAAGCCCATGGCCAGAATGGCAGCACTGGTTTCTGAGAGCTTCCCTTCCTGGTTTGCAGACAGCTCCTTCTAATTGTGTCCTCATATGGTACTTCCTATCTGCATGTGGAAAAAGGGGTAACTTTGATGTTTCTTTCTAGTTTTATGGACACCATTCTTATCAGATTAATGACCCATTAAAACTCAATTACCTCCTTAGGACCCCCATCTCCAAACATGGTCACATTAAGGATTTGGGGTTTAACATAGGAATTTGGGAAGACAAGTCAGCCTAAACCAAGTCCAGTGAGGAGGTTAGGGCTCGAGAAGTAAATCTGCCAACAGATAATTTACCCCCAGAGACCTCTTCCCTTGTATGTCCCTGTTGTTGAGTAGGATATGAGATAACGCCTTCGATTATGTTACATCATATGGTAAAATGGATTTCATACATGTGATCAAGGTCCCAATCAGTTGACTTTGAGTTAATAAAAAAAAAATAGTTTGGGTGGAACTGCTCCAATCAGGTAAACCTCTACCCCAAGCAGAGGTTTTTTTTTTCCTTTCTGAATGAACTCAGAGGAAGAAAGCACACACCCTGTGGAGAGGATGACCTCTAAGAGCTAAGAATGGTCTACAAATCCAACAAAACCACAGACCTCAGTCATATAACCACCAGGAATTGAATTCTGCCAGCAACCTGAAGGAGCTCCACATGAGACCACCTCTCAGTCAACAGTTGATCACAGCTCATCGGACCCTGAGAAGTGGACCCAGCTAAGCCTTGCTCAGAATTCTGATATACCAAAGCTAAATTTTGTTTAGATATTTAGTTTGTGGAAAATTGTTATATTACAATAGAAGCTTAATATACTCCCTCTGTAGCAGAGCCATATTACAAGCTACATTAGTTCAACTCTTCTTATAGAGTCATCTGCCACCCTCAACTCTGCCTTCTTGTTCTTGTGTTACAACTGTGTAACTGTGTTACAACTAGAAAGATCTCAACCTGGGACTAATCCAGGCACTTCCCTTCCTGTTTTTTTCTAGGGCTCCTGAGTGTGTTGGAAGCAGGAAGCCTCAGAGACTGGAAGCATAGACCTTTAGGTTTGCCCAAGCTCTGGGGCTTGTGATTCTTTCCTACTCTCCATGATACTGGTTCTTCCTCTTCCTCAAATCACCAAGCTTCCCCCATGCCTTCATTCTCGGTAGATAATCTCCCTTTCAATTTCACAGAGAATATAAAAAGCCACCACACAAAGGACTCCCTTTGATCCTTGGCACAGAATGTGTACATTTACCTGCATCTGTACCTACTGATTCCAAGGAACAGAAGCAGTCTTCCTGGGTAAGGCTGATGGCATTTTTGGAAAGTTTTCTGAACTTGTCACCCCCCTCTGTTCTTCCTAGTCATCCTCTTCACCCATTGCCAGCTGGCCTAAGCCACCTCCATCTGCACAGACTGCTCCTTGGGGGTCCCACATAGCCTGCCAAAGAACCGAGTACTTAGACAGTTTTCATTGCTCAAGCAACTTTGATTCTTGTTGGCCAAACCTTCATTTCTAAGCAGTGTCTTCCCTTGGCGTCTCTCTCTCTCTCTCTCTCTCTCTGGCAGCTCCTTGTTTGTTTCTTTTGTAGAGTGCTCTCTTTTCTCTAACTCTTAGTTCTCTTTGGATTTCTGCTGAGCCCTCACTCAGTTCACCCTGCCATCATCAACTCTGCCAATTACTCCCAAATCACACAATCTTGGATAAGTTTTTCTATGAGCACTTTGAAAATGTTTTTCCTTTGGCCTTCACTGTTTCTCAGCTATCAATCCTATTGGATTTCCTTTTAAAGCAATGAGTTGTTTTTCTGTTTTCTAGATTATGTCTTTCAAAACTGGCAGCAAACTATAGACCTAGATATAGAGCAGGGGATGGGGAGGTAGAAGTGTCAAACTAGGAAAGGGAAGAGCACAAGGGACTATTACGGTGACAGTTCATGGGTGATGTGGTGGTGGGAGATTTATTGGGATTACACCCAAGGGGAGACATCAAATATTGTATAAAAATGAAAAGAAAAAAATTTAAAAGGAATATGTCCTTGTCAGTGGCTTTCAGCATTTTTAGTACAAGCACATCTTGGAACTATTTTGGGTTTGGCTCCAGACCACCTCAAAAAGCAATTACTGCAGTAAAGCAAGTCACATGAATTTTGGTTTCCCAATGTAGATAGGAGTTATGCTAACACTATATTGTAGTCTACTGAGTGTGCAACATCATTGTTTTTTTTTAAAAACTATGTACACATCTTAATTAGATACAACTCAGAGACATGAAGTGAGCACACATTGTTGGAATAATGGCACTAATAGTGTTGTTTTTTTTTTTTTTTGAGACTAGGTCTCGCTATTTTTGCCCGTGGAACCGCAGGCTCTCGTTGCCTAGGGTACCACGGACTCAAGCCATCCCCAACCTCAGCTTCCCAGGTAGCAGGGATTACAGGCGTACGCCACCACGCCCAGCTAGTTTTTTTTGGAACTAGGTCTTGCTACGGGCCCCAGGCGGACTCGAACCGCAAGCCCTAGCCCCGGCCGCTTCATAGGCTGAAGCTTACAAGCACGAGCCACCGAGCCCGGCTGCACTAATAGTCTTGCTGAACACAGAGTTGCCACAAACTTTCAGTTTATAAAAAAGTCAGTATCTATGACATGCAATAAAGTGAAGTAAAACAAAATGTCTGTGGTGGAACACTTCATTTGTCTTCTTGGAGATATTAAGCTTTCTATATATGAACTTTCACTTTTTTCAATTATTTTGCAAGTTTCCAGTCATTAATTGCTTGAACATTTTTTTCCTGTTCATCTCTCTCTTCACCTTTTATTGCTTTCATTGCATGTATGTTGGCTTGCTTAATGATTTTGTCTGTGTTAATTTTACATGTTATTTTTTTGTGTTCTTTTAAAAATATTTATTTACATATATAGATATTTCACATTATTTTAATTCAGGGTACCCCACCACCTCCCCTCCCTGACTGCTCCAGCTGGTCCTCCCTCCCATTGTGTACTTTCATTTGGTTGTCCATATATTAATGAAAACATTTGGTTTCTGTCTTTTTCTTTCTGACTCATGTCTGCTGGTATGATTTCTTCTAGGTACATACATGTTTCCACAAATTCATCAAATTTGTCATTTTTAGTTGATGAAGTATACTCCATTGTGTATATATACCACATCTTTTTCATCCACTCATCTGTTTTAGGACATTTGGGTTGTTTCCATGTCCTTGCTATTATAAATAATGCTGCAATAAACATCCGAGCACAGGTGTCCCATTGTACCCACACTGAGGTCTCCTTTGGGTAGATTCCCAGAAGAGTGATTGCTGGGGCCGGGCACAGTGGCTCGTGCTTGTAAGCTTCAGCCTATGAAGCGGCCGGGGCTAGGGATCGCGGTTCGAGTCCTGCCTGGGGCCCCGTAGCGAGACCTAGTTCCAAAAAAAATAGCTGGGCGTGGTGGTGCGCGCCTGTAATCCCAGCTACCTGGGAAGCTGAGGCCGGGGATTGCTTGAGTCTGTGGTACCCCGGGCAACGAGAGCCTGCGGTTCCACGGGCAAAAATAGAAAGACCTAGTCTCAAAAAAAAAAAAAAAAAAAAAGAGTGATTGCTGGGTCAAATTGTAGTTCCATTTTCATTAGTTTGAGAGTCCTATATACTTATTTCCATAGTCACTGGACCAGTTTACATTCCCACCAGCAGCGTAAAAGTGTTCCTTTCTCTCCACA
This sequence comes from Uropsilus gracilis, assembly GCA_004024945.1. Taxonomy (NCBI): domain Eukaryota; kingdom Metazoa; phylum Chordata; class Mammalia; order Eulipotyphla; family Talpidae; genus Uropsilus; species Uropsilus gracilis. The sequence continues at coordinate 43,060 of PVHY01003830.1, forward strand.
TCCACGCCAGTGCTTGTTGTTGCCTGTTTTTTTGATGTAGGTTATTCTTACTAGTATAAGGTGGTATCTCATTGTGGTTTTGATTTGCATTTCCCTGATTGCTAGTGACATTGAGCAATTTTCCATGTGCCTGTTGGCCATTTGTATTTCCTCTTTGGAGAAATGTCTTCTTAGTTCTTCTCCCCATTTTTTGATTGGGATTCCTGTTTAGCTCTGTAAGTTCCTTGTGGATCTGCGTTATTAAACCCTTATCACTTTTTTTTTTTTTTTGAGACGAGATCTTGCTGTTTTTGCCCATGGAACCGCAGGCTCATGTTGCCCTGGGTCCCATGGACTCAAGCAATTCCCAGCCTCAGCTTCCCCGGTAGCTGGGATTACAGGCATGTGCCACCATGCCCAGCTATTTTTTGGGCTAGGTCTCGCTGTGTTGCCCCAAGTAGGACTCGAACTGCGATCCCTGGCCCCAGCTGCTTCATAGGCTAAAGCTTACAGGCATGAGCTACTATGCCCAACTAAACCTTTATCACTCTTATGGAGGGCGAAAAATTTTCCCATTTGGTTGGGTTTCTTTTAGTTTTTTCCTTTGTCTCTTTTGCTGTACAGAAGCTTTTTAGTTTTATGTAGTTCCATCTGTTTATGTTTTCCTTCAATTTTTTGCCATCTGCAGATGTTTCCAGAAAGGGATTTCTGAATTGTAATTAATGAAGAGTTTTCCCAAGTTTTCCTCTATGTATGTTATGGTTTCGGGTCTGACATCTAAGTCTTTTATCCATTTTGAGTTGGTTTTTGTACATGGTGTGAGGATGTTGTCTTGGTCCCTTTTTTTTTGCAGATCTTAGTCCAATTTCTCCAGCATAATTTATTGAAGAAGCTATCTTTGTTCCAATGTAAGTTTTTCCCTCCTTTGTCAAAGATTAGTTGACTATATATCTGTGGTTTTATTTCCTGTCTCTCAGTTCTGTCCCATTGGTCTGATTGTCTGTTGTTGTACCAGTACCATGCTGTTTTAATTATTATGGCTTTGTAGTATAGCTAGACCTCCATTCTCTCTTTTGTCTGGAATAAAAGAGTCTGGAATAGCTAGACCTCCATTCTCTCTTTTTTTGGCCAGGAGGTTTTTTGATATTCGAGGTCTTCTGTTATTCCATATGAAATTCTGTAATTTTTGTTCTATCTCTTTAAAGAATCTGTGTTCTTTAGAGAGTACAATCTCTTATTAATCTAGCTTTAATTTTGCTAATATCTCTTTGGCCAGTTCAAATTAACTGTTGAGCTCTTCCAATTAATTTTTAGTTAAAACTTTCATTTCTAGAATTTCCATTTGGCTTTTTAAAAAAAAATCATCTCTGTCACTACTGTCATTCTCTCTTTGGTGTGACATTGCTATCATGCCTTCTTTACTTCTTGAAACATGGTTTCCCTGGCCCTTTGAACATATTTATAATGGCTACTTTAAATAAAATCTTTAATATTTGGTCATCCTCACAGTTTCTGTGGCCTGCTTTTTTCCTTACTGCCATCTGAGCTATACTTCCCCTTGTATGTCCTATAACTGCAAAGCCCTTTATTTTATCTTGCTTAATTTTTTTATTTAGCAACGATATGAACATTTTTAACTTATTTTCTATATACTTATTGTTTCTACAAACCCAGAAAGAGATGAATATCTATTCTTTTCCCTCTGCAAACAAGCTAAAAAATGATGGGTTTAATATGTACTAAAGCTGTATTTTATTTATATATTGAGCTCAATTAGGAAATTAACTAATTTCCTAATTATAAAAATAATATATAATGTTTATCAATAGATTATTTGAGCCATGTTCAATATTTCCTTTGGATTCTGAGACATAACTTTGTTTTTTTACTATTTATTTATTTATTATTTTCAAAGAACATTTAATTTACTTATCCTGTAACTGAAGACTTTGCAGTATAGGTTAAATATATTGTACCAAAAGTACAATGAAATAAACCAAAGTACTGAGTATGGAAACATTGGAAAGCAGCCAATACAAAAGTCACAATAAATTCAAGAGATATCTGAATTGGTCCATACAATTAAGAAATCCAAATGTTCAATAAACATTTGAAAGACTCTGATCAGTCATCAAAGATGTGTAAATAAAATTCAGTATAAAATACTAGAATTGACACATTTTAAGATTAATAATAACTAGGGAACAATGGGAAATTTCGGAGTTTTCTGTTGTTAATACATAGGTTTTTTAAATGGAATGCAAGTGATATATTGGAGGAGAACAGTCCCTATGTGGGTTGTCTTGTTTAGATTTCCTGTTTCCATTCCATTAAAGCTAATCTTGCTTCTCAGTTACTGTGGAAACCTAGATCCTTTCCATTCCTTTCCAAAACTTCCTTATTGAAATCATTGGAATAGCTTTCTTTAATGATATAGTTTTAGTCTTGATAGTAAGAGGAGGGAGATGATAAAACAATTGAGCAAAAGAATCACTTAACTAGCTTAAAAGTCATGAATTCTAGTCTGTACTCCAGACCTATTGAACAGAGAATGGATTCTAGTTTAATTCATTGGCAAATGAACATATAATATAGGTGTTACACGGTGGCTCAGGCCTGTAAGCTTCAACCTATGAAGCGGCCAGGGCTGGGGATCCCGCCTGGGGCCTGTAGCGAAACCTAGTTCCAAAAAAATAGCTGGGCATGGTGGCGCACACCTGTAATCCCAGCTACCTGGGAAGCTGAGGCTGGGGATTGCTTGAGTCTGTGGTACCCCGGGCAACGAGAGCCTACAGTTCCATGGGCAAAAATAGCGAGACCTAGTCTCGAAAATAAAAAGATAGGTGTCATTTCTCCCAGTCTGTATGTGAGGAAACTGAGTTTCATTCGTCACTACATTGCCTGGAGTGATAGAGTTGGTAAGTTATTGAGCCATATCTGATCTCTGGTCAATCCAATTTCAGAGATACCGGTTCTTAACTTGTATAGTCTCTCCAGTATCAGGCAAGTCTCAGTGCTCAGCAAGCAATGTAGATTCAGCACCAAAGCCACATTTCCTTTCTTTATTCATTTCCACACACTTCTTATCCCCAGGGATATTGAACAGAGCACCAAATAGAGAAACCATGGTCTCCAGGAGGTCAACATCAAGAAGCTGAAACAGTTAGCCAGGCACGGTGGCATGTGCCTGTAAGCTTCAGCCTATGAAGCAGCTGGGGCTAGGGATTACAGTTTGAGTCCTGCTAGGGGCAACACAGACCTAGTCCCAAAAAATAGCTGGGTATGGTGGCACACGCCTATAATCCCTGCTACCTGGGAAGTTGAGGCTGGGGATTGCTTGAGTCCGTGGTAATGTGAGTCTACGATTCCATGGGCAAAAATAGTGAGACCTAGTCTCAAAAAAAAAAGGAAGATTGCCGGGCACGGTGGCTCGTGCTTGTAAGCTTCAGCCTATGAAGCGGCCGGGGCTAGGGATCGCGGTTCGAGTCCCGCCTGGGGCCCGTAGCGAGACCTAGTTCCAAAAAAAATAGCTGGGCGTGGTGGCGTATGCCTGTAATCCCAGCTACCTGGGAAGCTGAGGCTGGGGATGGCTTGAGTCCGTGGTACCCCAGGCAACGAGAGCCTGCGGTTCTACGGGCAAAAATAGCGAGACCTAGTCTCAAAAAAAAAAAAAAAAAGGAAGATGAAACAGTTGATGTTAGATATATTGTGCACATAAAGAAGAGATTGATGTTTATGGTAGAGAATTTAGAGGTAAATTCATCACAAATACAAAGAAAATTAAACAACTGAAGAGAGAAAGACCAAGGCAATTATTCACCTTGGGACAAAAAGTGTACAAGAAATGGAATCAATTTACCATGTAAACAGTGTGGACATAGCTATCAGTCAAATAACTAAACATTTGTGGTAGAGAGGCTACCTCTCTACCCTATGAGGTCTGGGAGTTTATGTATGTGCACATATGTGCATGTCTGCAATATATGCATACACATACATGCACGGACACATACGTGTTGTGTATTTGATGGTAAGCAGTAGCTCGCAGGGAATAGCTGAAAGCCTAGAGTACAAGATGAAAGCCAATAGGTTACTTAAAACAAAAAGCAGAAGCAGCATTGTATATATTGTTTTTAGAGACAAATCTAGAAAGAACTGAATTTATCACTCTCATAGTGGTCTGGGCATCATTTCTTTTAAAGCTTCCAAATAATTCAGTGCAGCCAGGATTCAGAATTTGTGAGCAGAGATTTCCGAGGACAGAGCTCTCCAACAGAAGTTGTGAGGAAGACCATAATCTTTCTGGGCTGCCATCTCAGGGCTGCCACATTTTGTTTCAGCTTCTTCATAGAAGCAGACCAAAAAGTCTGGATCCCCCTGTCCTTTATGTGAGTGGGAAAGGTTGGGCAGAAATAATCAGTAGTTAGTGACCACCCTGTGCACACATGGGAGGTGTCTTGCTCATAGCACCATACTTAGGAGACCCAGATAAAGAAAGTAAGGAGTTAGGGGCTAAGCTTAGTTCAAGGCCTCACCATGACAGTTAGGGAGCCCATCTCAAGACAGGTGCTCCTATTGTCATGATTTGAATGAGGTGTCCAGAAGGAAGGACAAGGCAGGGAAGAGTGCGTTGGTGCGAGTGAAAAGGCCAAGCACATCTGGAGACACGTTCCTGGTTCAGATGGCCAGTATCACTTAGCCCATGAAGAGAATATCAGAAGAGACTGAGCATCTTCTGGCAAAGTGTTCCTGAAAAGAAATCTAAAGCAGTGAGGTCATGAACCAAAGATTTTGGCTCAGTTAAAACAAATACATTTCTGCTTCTGGTTCTGCAGCCTGAAGGGGAAGCCTCGGGGAGATGCAATCTCTCTCTTAAGCAGAAGGTGCAGCGGGGAGCAAGTAAGCTGCCCCCTTCCAGGGCAAGCTGGGGCAACCTGGCTTCCCCCATGCAGCTTGGCGCTCTACCTCTTCCTCCTACAGGTTGCGGAGGTCTGGGACTGGAAAACTGCCAGTGCACAGGCTAGGGGGGGGCATCCCCCTCTGGTTCATTCCCACCTCAGCCATTCCTCAAATTGAACAAGAAAAACAACAACCCAGGTAAAGATAAACTGGAAGAGACAGAGAAATAAAGGCCCTGAACACACCTATCACCTGCCCCAAAAAGAGTATGGTCGGAACTCTGAGACACAAGATAATTGTGGATGAGAGTGAAGACATATCACCAAGTAACACTGATAACACTTTTGGTGCAGGGGGCTAAATTCTCCACCCAGAGACACTTTCAAAGTGAACAAGGAACTCCCCCATCTCAATGGGGGAGCAAAGACACAAAGAAGTGCTAGTGGTCCACAGAGAACTGAGAACCAAAAGACAGGAGTGAGCCAGACCAACCACTGGCTGAAGTCTGTCCCCACCAGGGAACTCCCCCAGGGCCAATGGCTAGGAATTGGTTTCCCAAAGTCAGTTACCAGAGCTACAAGGCCAAAAAAGTAGCACCAAGGGACAAACATCAGAACAAATGGAGGAGACAACCAATAAGAACAGGGAGACACTGAAATCAGAGATCGTTAGGGTCCTGAGAAAAAGAACCTGTCTCCTCCACCACAGGAAATTAATTGCACAATGAAGAAATAATAGGGAGAGCCACGCCACACACCAGATCAACAGGAGGTTCGCTGACATGCTCAGAAGGACCACCTGCCCTAAGGTTATTCATGGAGCTCTATCAGCCTGATCTGCAGTCCCCCAGCAAGGTGGGACTTCACCCAGAAGGACACTGCTTCAGAAAGAATACATAGAGACCAATGGGCCAATCATCAACCAACAACGATGAGAAAGGAACTGGAATGACCAGAAGGGGAACCAGGGAAAGGGGGGGGAGGGGTGAGAACCATGCCTACATACATGAGCTATGTAAGTAAACAATAGGAAAAACAAAAATAAATATTAAAAAGTACATTTCTTTCTCTCTCTGTCTCTCTCTTGTATATATGTGTTACCATATAATTCCCACTCAGGAAACATATTGGAGACTTCTACCAATGGGCAGAATTTTATATTTAATTTCTACTGAGATTTTCACTCTTTAAGACCTGATAATCCTTATGGCATGAAAACCTCATTAAGTTGGAACCTGGTAATTTGTAATAATCACACTAGACTCAAGCTGTAGTATACCTTTGAGCTAATAAAAAGGATTTCTAAAGCAAGTAATGCTACTTGAGAGTAAATTGAGGTCAAACATTAAAGATGTACCACATAAGCAATTTGTATTCTAATTAAAATAATTTTTAGACATTATTTCCAAAGAATTTTTTTATACTTAGCAACCCTTCATTAACATATTTTTGGTTCCTAAATGCACTTGACTTTTCACTAATTCCATTGGCCTTTCCTCCAATTAGCCTCAATTGGTAGGGTTTTGCTCCATGTGGGCATCTTAACTACAGATGCAGAAAGATTTTAATGAGCTCCTCTAATCAAACAATCATAAAGACAATTCACTGAGGATGGATATTCAACTTTCCCAGCTAGCTGCTATAAATCAGATTCCCCAGAAAGCACAGCATCTGACAATTTCACTTGCTTTGTCAATGATCTATCAAAATGCTAAAATTCCTTTTAATCTCAAAGAATAGCTTGTCTGATGAACTAAAAGAATTAAAACATTGGGAGAAAATTCTCACTTCCTTAGAAGTGGGGGGAACACACAAGCAAGTTCCTTTCTACACAAGACAGCTCCTGTGTCTGTGCTCACACTCTGGAGAAAGAGCTAGAAAGAGGTAGGAAAACCTATCTTGATTGCAAATTCAGTATGGGTCAGCAGTGCTATGTGTCTGTGGAGAAAGCTGTCATTTTCTATAGCTTATTAATTGTGCATTGCCCAGAACAAGGGGTGTCTTGATGTTACTGTTCTCTGGCTACACCTGACCACATCTGGGGATCTGTGTTTAGGTCTCAACACCATATTTTAAGAAAGACATAGACAAATGATAACAGATTGAGATACAGATAAAACCCTGAAAACTATGTTTTATTTGGGTAAAACTGAAGGAAATGAGAGTAGTTTCTAAATTGGTTAGCATTTGGAGCAAACATGATAGTTTCAAATATTTGGAAGAGAAATTAAGAAAATGCATCATTTTTTTCTAGGTGTGGAAGTTTAGACTTCTAATTGGTTTTCCCTACCATCCACCCCATTTTAGGGACAGATTCAAGCAGCACTTTGTTTCCTGGATATTTGCGGGTAGCTTGACAATAAGGACACTTCCTGACTTTTGGAAAAACTTGGAACAGTTTCAAATGATAAGATAGGGTGGAATGGTACTTTTAAGACTTTGGAGAAAAGAGCTATTTTTTTTTTTTTTTTGAGATGAGGTCTCGTTAATTTTGCCCGTGGAACCGCAGGCTCTCGTTGCCCGGGGTATCACAGACTCAAGCAATCCCCAGCCTCAGCTTCCCAGGTAGCTGGGATTACAGGCATACGCCACCACGCCCAGCTATTTTTTTTGGAACTAGGTCTCGCTACGGGCCCCAGGCGGGACTCGAACCGCAATCCCTAGCCCCGGCCGCTTCATAGGCTAAAGCTTACAGGCACGAGCCACCATGCCTGGCCAAAAAGAGCTATTCTTAAGCAAATTATTGCCCCACAAGTAGAGGTGTTATGATCGCTATTCTGTGAAAGTGCCCTGGGAAGTGGGAAGACCTCAGGGACATCAAAGTGTACCAGGGTCTGTGCTTTCCCAGAACAGCTTCAAACAGGACATGGAATGACAGTGCATTCCATGGAGCCATGAGCATGTCAACATAAACATGGGATGATTAAAGCAAGAATGTACCTGAATATTTGACTCTGCATAAGCCCCTTTGAACCTCTTCAATGCCTTGGACCTTTTTGTTGTAGTCAGTGCTCATTGCCAGTTGTAAGGGCAAGCATCAGGCTAACAAGTCTGCATAGATTATTGGTTCTAGCAATTACACAGACACACCAGGCAGGGCAGGGTAGGGGGGGACCAGGAGGCAGCTGAGTCCTCCAACCCCCAAGAATCTTTATATTCTTTCCCTGGGTTCTCTCTCTGGCATTCTGTTGTGCTCCCTTTTTCACAAGTTTATGTTCTCTGCACTTTTTTATCCCTTTTCCTAAGTCTAAGTGTGCACACTTAACATGCACACACCCAGTGGACTGCACAACCATTGAGAAGGCATACTACTGCAGGTGCTGTGTATCCAGGCTAGTGGAGGAAAAAGCCTGATAAACTAACCCTACAGCTGCTACTGGGTATTGATTGGGAATTTAACAATCACTGAGATTGAATGTTGCCATCATATTGCCAAAAGGAGGCTTACATATGACTATAAATTGACCTGCATATCTTTATTTACAATTTAGACAACTATGTGTATTATAGTCCACAGACAGAGCAAAGACCAATGTGTAAAAGGTTCTGGGAGAAGGATTTTAGTTATTATAAGGGAGAAATTTCCAGCCACTGAAGCTATCCATCAACAGACTTCAGAAAACTGAAGCTCTAGTTACAGGTGGAAACTTGATAACTACTAACCTTCAAGGGTGTTTAAGGAAAAAAACAAACCTCATGATGTGTAGTACAAAATGAATTAACTGATATCTTCCATACGCTCCAAATCTGAGATTTCATGAGTCTGTGAGTCACTGAAATCCTTGGCTCAAAAGTGGCAGTAGGATCGAGATTCTAATAAGCTAGGTGATTTACATGGGAGCCTGCCAGGCAGTCATCAGGACCCAGCATCACAACATTTAGAGTGAGACGGAGCGTGGCTTCCATTCTGCCTTCTGAAGGGGACAAATGAATTCATTTCCAAGAGGAAAGATGTCTGTGTCAGCTTAATTTTCAAAATTGGGTTTAGGTTGTTGTTGGTTTTTTTCCTTGCTAAGGAAAGCATTTTCCTTTCTTTTTTCCTTAATGGCAACTGTAAGACTATACTGGACCTCAAAAGAGAAGAGTTTTAAGTAAGTACTGGAGGTACAGCTGTAAGAATTTGGGGCACAGGAAATGAAAGATAGGAACTGAGAAGAGTGGAACTATTGCAAAAATCCAAAAATATATAATTTCCAAACTGAGCTACAAGTTTTATTACAGGATGTGTGGCACTGCAAGTGTTGGACTTGGCGTGACTGTTCTCCGGTGATCATGCTGCTGTGTCAGATGAAGTGGTCAGTCTTTGCGAAACCAATTAAAGTGGCATTAGGCATTAGTGTATCTATGTGTGTGCCACACACACGCACACACACTAAGCTACCCACAGTGTTCATGTCCAGTTCCTTGGCAGTTATTCAAGCCTTGCTATCGTTTAGAAAACTTATTTGGAACAGGAATTTTTCTTTAATTACTTTTTTTTTTTTTTTTGAAACTGGGTCTTGCTATTTTTTGCCCATGGAACCGCAGGCTCTCGTTGCCCAGGGTACCACAGACTCAAGCAATCCCCAGCCTCAGCTTCCCAGGTAGCTGGGATTACAGGCATGCGCCACCATACCCAGCTATTTTTTTGGAACTAGGTCTCACTATACGGGCCCCAGGCAGGACTCGAACCGCGATCCCTAGCCCCTGCCGCTTCATAGGCTGAAGCTTACAGGCACGAGCCACCGTGCCCGGCCTTCTTTAATTACTTTTGATTTACAATACTCAAGAATTTTATATCAACACATGGAAAGGTAACATTTCTTCCCTATTTTTGACAAGCATATAAAAATAATTGAGTCACTCTTAACTATTAGCAAGTAGTACTTAATGCCACAGATATTGATCACAGGGAAAGGGAGGATATAAATGAGAAAGAAATTACTGATTCACTGTTCTTTAAGTATTGAAAGTGTCAACTAAATTATAACTGTATTATATAATTTATTATGTAATTGTATTATATAACACTTATTATATAATATGTATATTGTATATTATAATACTAGCAAAAGATGGTCAAAATAAGGTGGGACAATAGTTATTCTTCAATATGTAAGGATTTTTCAGATTGAGATGCTTGAAATTTTATGTCATTCCATGATCTGGAAATACTTGAGCACTTTTTAAAGCAGATAGTATCTTGTTTTATTGAACAACTGATAGAAGTAATTGCTGAACTTTTACACTTTTACACAGTCCTGATGACCTGCTCTTTCTTTGCCTAGAGTCCCTCCTCCCAGCATTTTAGTACTTCCTTGGTCCTAGACCTGTGGGCCTCAGTCTGGTCAGTTAGGAGCTTCTTTCAGGTTTTACCTGTCTTCAGATTTGTGGACATGTCCACAGGATCTGCTTGTTTTTAAACACATTCCCTTTACTTTTAGTTACAAGCTTCACTGTACCTGAAAGCTGGAACTCTTCAACTTTGGAATTCAAAAGCTACTGCAAAGCTACAGTAATCAAAAAAAGTGTGGTGTTGATCTAAGAACATACATTCAAACCAACAGAGTAGAATGGAGAGCACAGAAATACACCCTCACATATGATCAATTGATTTTTCAATTAGGATGCCAAGAAAGCTCAAGGAGAAAAGACAGTTTTTCAACAAATGGTACTTGGATAAGTGGACATTCACATGTAAAGAATTCATTTGGACCCTTAACTCATACCATCAACAAATATTAACTCAAAATGGATCAAAAACCTAAGAGAGAGTAAAACATGAAATTCTTAGAAGAAACATTGGGGAAAATTTCATGACGACAAAAGAAAAACTAAGTTGGTTTCAACTAAATTAAAACCTTTTGTGACTCAGAGGAAAGTATCAATATTTTGAAGAGACAGCCTAAGAATGGGAGAAAATGTTTGTAAATCATTTATCTTATGTGGGATTAACACTCAGAATATATAAAGGAGTATCGTTCAACAGCAAAAAACAACTACCCATTGAAAAATGGGAAAAGGATGTTAAACAGACATTTTCCCATAGAAGATACAGAAATGGGCTATAAGCACAGGAAAACATGTTTTACATCATTGGCACCAGGGAAATGCAAATCAAAACCATGAGATATCTTTTCACAGCCATTAAAAAGATGAAAGGAAGAAAAGAAGGAAGGAAGGAAGGAAGAAGGAAGAAAGAAAAGGAGAGAAGGAAGGAAGGGGAAAATTGTACATATGAGATGTGGCAAATTCGAATACTTGTGCACCATTGGTGGCAACATCAAGTGGAAGTCTGTTGTGGAAAGTAGTTTGGTGATTCCTGAAAGTTAAATAGAGGATTATCATATATATAATGAATTCAGCAACCTCACTTCTGGTTACATGCTCAACTAATACATGTACATCCATGTTCATAGCAGCATTACTGACAATAGCATTATTCACCAATCCAGTGACTCTCAACACATAAAGATGAGCAAAACATGACACACGCCAATGATGTCACAGCTTCTGTTGGTCACTCCCTGTGACCTCAGCACAAGCTTCCAACAGGCATGTTCTCTGGTCTCCTCTAATTTTTACCTTTGCCCTCGTTCTCCAGTGTTTGATAGAATCCTCATTTTATTGTAGAGCATATTTTCCATAACTTTCCTGAGGTCCCTTCTCAAAAGGGGTAGCATATATGGCAGAAAAATAATGCTGATTGTATTTCAGGAGTCAGCCCTGTGGGTTTGGCACCTGTTGGAAGGGAGGTGCAGGCGAGTTAATCTCCCTGTGCCTCAATTCCTTAAATTATGAAATGGGAACAATGTCAAGATTGAGGTATCAGTCTTGATGGATCTGAAGATGAACCTGAATACAGAGTTAAGGTATATGTTCACTGCTTGGCAGGACAGTGGTTTCATAAAAGGCAGATTGAGTAAATTAATACCACTTACCAATATACTAACTAGCCTAGCCTATATAAATGGCGGCTAATGAGTGGGTTGGGTGACCAGGTGTGTCACCCACATTCTATGAATCTCAGTTTCCTCATCTATTAAACAGGAATAAAACTTGTTTTAAAGATTTTATGGGGATTGATTACAGAAGATCAGAAAAGCTTTTTTTTTTTTTTTTTGAGACTCGGTCTCGCTATATTTGCCTGTGGAACCGCAGGTTCGCATTGCCATGGTACCACGGACTCAAGCAATCCCAGCCTCAGCTTCCCAGGTAGCTGGGATTACAGACATGTGCCACCATGCCCAGCTATTTTTTGGGACTAGGTCTTGCTGTGTTGCCTCGAGCAGGACTCAAACCGTGATCCCCAAAACCTGCCATGACTCCATAAGCTGTCGTTTACAAGCATGTGCCACAGTGCCCAGCCAGAAAAGCATTTAGCAAAGAGCTGATGCACACTGAGTGCTCACAATATTATCTTTCCCTGTCTTCCTACCATCACATGCATCATTTACAAATATTCTTAAGCCCAAGCATCCCGACCACACATCTTATAGCTGCAGACACCAGGAGACATTGAAATGCAGAGAGTTCTTGTCACACAGACAATATAAATGAGCCCTGAGTCCAAAGAACCAGAATTGCCCTTGTGTACACATAAGAAACAAGTAAGGTGCTCTACTCAGCATCAGAGCAGGAAAGATTTGACCACTGGGGGTGTTCATGGCAGGCTTATTCAGTGTAGTGCAAAGGCCAAGACCAGCTCAGACACGGGGCAGTAAGTTGGAGAGAGGGTGCTTCTGGCGCAAACTTGGTATCAGGCAGCTGTCCAGTTCTGGAGAGTCCATTTCCTCACAAAGGAACCATCCAGATTCCAGACCCCTGGGGGCAAAGCTGGACTAAGACGGATCTTAGGACTCTAGCCCAGCAGGCTGGGGGTCAAGGCCAGATGCCAACTCTGGGCAGGAACCAGAGCATTGGGCAAGAACACAGAGCTGAGGCTCTAATACCCTGAGAGCAAGCCAGTGTGGCAGGGAGTGAACTAACTCTCCTCTTGGCCTCCCTCCTCACCACCACCTCCTCCTTCCTTTTCCCTTTCCCTCTCCTCTCCCATTTCTCCTTCCCCTATGCTTCCCCTCTCCTTTCTCCTCCACACTCCCTCTCCCTCCCTTTCTAGTCACTTTCAAAGTGACTTTAGCAGTCTCATAGCTCATCTGTGTGTTGTTCACTGCTACATTTATATCTTTGACCCTGGACTTTTCACTGAATCCCAGACATTTTATTCAATTGCCATTTTATTCAATTTTATTCAATCTCCACCTGGATGTGCAATTTGCTTTCCAATGTTATGTCCAATGCTGAATTCCTGATATTTTTCTTCAAACCAGCTTTGTGTGATCATCTTAGTTATTTTCAACACATCCTTCTGTTAGTGGGCAGACTGAGGGGTACCCTGAGACACTGAAATTTAAATGCTCTAAATGGGTTCTGCCATCTGCCTCTTAAAGACATGGTGTATTCTTCGAGTAAGAGACCTTTAATAGAATAGAATTATTGTTCTTAGATAAAGGATAATTGTTTCCCAATGAAACATCCCAAGTCACCCACCCCTTGTCAGGAAATGTTTAGCCAAACAGGGCTGCTAAGGCCTGAAACTTGCCATAAGCCTAAAGTACCTTCTAGTGGGCAACTAGAGGAAAATAGAGGAAGGTGCCAGGCAAATCTGGAAAAAAAACGAGAATGAAAGTAGACCTCAAGGTAACGACTGCCATTGTCAGCCTCCCCAGGGGTCTCTCATCCACCTATATTTCAAGCGTCTCTAGTAACTGGGTTGCACGAATCTCCTTGTGTGTCTCCCAGTCTCAGGTACAAGTCTAAAGCTGAGAAGGGGGACTTCTTTGCTTGTCTCTCTGCTCCATAGATCTCCTACTCTTCTCAGTCCTCTGCCCAAGCCCCTTTGCAAGCTTCCTCTCCCTGCTCAGCCCCCCCTTCCTTAGATGGGGCAGGGAATTATGGAACCACCCCTTTTCAGATTACCCTTTACACTTCCTTCCCCCTGTTCAGGGCAAAAAACAAGAGTCACCTTGACTCCTTTTCTCAGGTACCCCATTTCAGAACTCTGTGAAACCTTTCTGTTCAGTTCCAAACTCCTTCCAGAGTTCCCACGCCTCTCAGCATACTTCCTGCCACAGGCCTGCAGCGTGGGTCAGCGTGGCCAGTTGGAGTTCCTGCAGTTTCCCTACTTTGCTGCTTCTGTTTTTCTTTTTTTTGAGACTAGGTCTCACTATTTTTGCCCGTGGAACCGCAGGCTCTTATTGCCCGGGGTACAACGGACTCAAGCAATCCCCAGCCTCAGCTTCCCAGGTAGCTGGGATTACAGGCGCACACCACCACATCCAGCTATTTTTTTGGATATAAGTCTTGCTACGGGCCCCAGGCGGGACTCGAACCGCGATCCCTACCCCCAGCTGCTTCATAGGCTGAAGCTTACAGGCATGAGCCACTGTGCATGGCTGCTGCTTCTGTTTTTGGCAGTGGCATCAGATCATCCTGTGAAAAGCTCACCTACTCTATTTCAGCCTCCACAGGTCCCTCAGGTGAATCCAGTAAAAACCCTTACACCATGCCTATCTTATTTCTCAGCTCTCAGGAGACAGCTGCCAGAACATGGCTCTCCACCTGGAAATTACAACACTGCCCTCTTTGAAATGCAAAAGATTCTACAACACTTTCCTCACACTCATCTCTCAGTGATCCATCTCCTATCCTCTTCTCCTAAGTCTCTACTTCTGCCCTGTAAGGGCCAAGGTAGAGAATCCTGATTCCTCACAATCAACCTAGTCACACCCTAAAAGTGATTGACTTAACAATAAACAATTCCACAAAGGAAGAACCCCTTCCCGAAAGAACACTATGTCAAGTACAATTTCTGCACTGGCAAAAGGCAGCTCCCTGCCCGCCTGTGACTAAGCCAGTGTTTGTTTTTCTCACCAGAATTTTTCCTTTGCAAAACAGCAGTGGCAGCTCTCCTCCTAAGCCTGCTCACCTGTGACTATGCAGGTGCCTCTTTTTTTCCTTTTCCTAATAAACCTGTTCTTTTAAAATGTAGATTCATCTCATAGATAAACTTGCTGTGTGCCACTGAATGGGGAACTCTGCTGAGAATTTTCTCAGAAGTAACCCAAGAACCCTGCTCACTGAACCCCAACACCTCATCAAAATGACGTCAGAAAGACTTGTGCACTGCGTAGATATGAACATGACCTTGTTTTGTAGTATTATTCATAAAACTAGACACATGTATCCATGAACAGAGGGTTGTTTAAATAAATTCCTTAGAATTATAAGTATCTACATATTACCTCCAACAGAAGGAACCAACTAATACTAGAAGTTCAATTGTTTTGTGACAATGAATGGAAAAAATCCAGGAAACGTTAGTATCAAGAATGATTGTCAATAAAAGAGGGATTGGGAAGTGGGGGAGGATCTTATTTTATACACTTCCATATATAGTCCACACACCTCAGAGATCAGGACTTTGGGATTTATGTAGCTCTCCCCTTCCCCAAACTTTGCAAGCTGCGCAGAACATTGCCTATGGGAAAATAGTTTTAAATTTCCACTGGGAACATGTATCTATTTTAATTTAAACCCCGTAAAGGCAAATTATAGACTAACACCTATAGCTTTATTGACTCTAATAATCTGAAAAGGAAACATTTAAATGAGAATAAGACAAAGTTTGTGTCTTTAAACTCTCCTAAATTATTATTATTATTTTTTTTTTTTTGAGACTAGGTCTTGCTATTTTTGCCTGTGGAACCGCAGGCTCTCGTTGCCCGGGGTACCACAGACTCAAGCAATCCCCAACCTCAGCTTCCCAGGTAGCTGGAATTACAGGCGCGCACCACCACGCCCAGCTAATTTTTTTGGAACTAGGTCTCGCTACGGCCCCAGGCGGGACTCGAACCGCGATCCCTAGCCCCGGCCGCTTCATAGGCTGAAGCTTACAAGCACGAGCCACCGTGCCCGGCCTAAATTAAGATTTTATAGTCCGAATATTTTCTACACAACCACTGCTTAGCTGATTGAAATAAGTTAATAATTTCACTTACATCACTGGTAGAACTCAGTATCTCTGAGTTTTAGCGGGATGTTTCTCAGGGGCTGGCTCACATTTTCTGGGTTAGATTCTTCTGACTTCCTGTTTGGTGGCACCGAGTGAACAGGTGGCTAATAGCTTGATAAGTGTTCAGAGTGAAACAAAGCCTTCTAGTAAAGTCATTTAAATGAACCATTTATGTGCAAATAAAATAAATTTACATAAACATTCAGAAGAAAGCTATGGTTGTTCTAACACTGGGATTAGGAGATAATTGCTTAAGATCCTTATCCAGAAAACGTATTAACCTATGTAAAATACTGATCAAAATATCTAAAAGTGGCCGGGCACGGTGGCTCCTGCTTGTAAGCTTCAGCCTATGAAGTGGCCGGGATCGCGCCTGGGGCCCGTAGCGAGATCTAGTTCCAAAAAAATTAGCTGGGCGTGGTGGTGCACGCCTGTAATTCCAGCTACCTGGGAAGCTGAGGCTGGGGATTGCTTGAGTCTGTGGTACCCCGGGCAACGAGAGCCTACGGTTCCACGGGCAAAAATAGCAAGACCTAGTCTCAAAAAAAAAAAAAAAAAAAAAATCTTAAAATATCAAAATTGCTGATTTTAAGTTATTGAGTCTTAATTCCCTATCTTGAAATGGTTATTTTTGAAGGACTCCAATATCAGGAGCTCCAACCAGGAGTGGACACTGGCCATCTGAAGTCAGATTCGTGCTGATCACCTGGACAAAGTCCAATGCCCACACTGAGCACATTTTCTTGGGTCGAGACACACTGAGGTTGGAGAAAAGTCAAAATCTGAATTGCCAGAGATTTCAAAGCTCCAGAGAGCAGAGGCTGTCTAGTCTTGAGCAGTTCCTAGAGGACTGCTTGCCACCTCTGAGCTCCCCTATCTGGGCTCTCAATTTTCTGTCTCACCTTTGACTTGCAGCAGTTTTTGTCTTTTCTTTTTTTGGTGTTTTCCTCACCTGAATCTTTCTATAAAGACCACATCACCTGAGAAATGCCATCCCTGTTTTCTCTCCCATGCTCACTGATTTTCCCCAGGCATGAGGTGTGTAGGGGGAAGGAAATGATAGGTCAGAGGATGCTTTACAGCTAGAGGACTTTAGTCGTAAGTCCTCAAAGCAGGAATTTCCTGATCGCTTCAGCCTATGAAGCAGCCAGGGCTAGGGATCGCGGTTCGAGTCCCACCTGGGGCCCGTAGCCAGACCGAGTTCCAAAAAATTAGCTGGGTGTGGTGATGTGCGCCTGTAATCCCAGCTACCTGGGAAACTGAGGCTGGGGATTGCTTGAGTCTTCGGTACCCCGGGCAACGTGAACCTGTAGTTCCACGGACATAAATAGCGAGACCTAATCTCAAAAAAAAAAAAAAAAAAAGAATTTCCTGATCTATGTCGAGTTGGATATAGGCTGAGAGACTGAGACTGGGAACAAAGGCTGAAGCAATACCAACCTGCTCACTAAATTCTCAATGCTGAACGTCTCGGGGTTTTGTTTTGTTTTGTTGTTGAGACTAGGTCTCACTATGTTGCCCAGGGTAGTCTTGAGCCTGTGAACTCAAGAGATCCCAGCCCTCTTGCCTCCTGGTGCTTGGATTACAGGCATGTGCCACCATGCCCAGCTGAAGGTCTCATGTTTAAGCTTAAAATTAGGCAGTTTCTATAGTAATATACCTTCGGCAAAGCCATATTAAGGACCTTTAAAATAGTTTTAGCTCATTTATGTCTACAATTAACCAACACACTAGTTAGCTCACCTTGGGTACAAGGTAACATGTAGACTCTTATAAATAAGAACAAAAGAAATAGTAATAAACCAACAGCAGAGCTCGCTCCTGTGTGCTCACTTGTTCATCTGTGCCTGTTCAATATATTGACAACTGACTGCCAAAGTGCAAGATGAGTGGTCTCAAGCTGTTAAGCTACAGCCCACAAATCCAAGAAACCAGGACTTTAGGATTTATGGAGCCCCCATGAACTTTGCAAGTTGCCCAGAACATTGCCCATGGGAGATTTACCCAGAGGCCTAACACTATTTGCTTGGCTTGCCTGATTGAACTTGCTATTGACTTCACTTTCAAATTTTACCTACAGGAAGACTAAATGAATTCCATGAGTTTTAGATCATTGTTTATTGCTGTGTCACAAAATCTCAACAGTGGAAGTGACCTCTGAAGACTAAACCTACCATTTATCTCTGGGAAGATGCAATCCACAGGGGTTTTACTTGGCACCATGCTATGATCTGTGCGGTTGACCTTCCTCATTTGGAGTGGGGCACTGCTAGTCCCCCTGGCTAGCTGTGTACTTCTTTTTTGCATTAATGGGAAAATGACTGTGATAATGGCAATAGGGAAAAATAAAGAAATGAAAGTGAGGACCATGGCAAGTGTGATCTTCTACTTTGTCTGTTAACTTGATTGGGTCATAGTACCAAGATATTTGGTCCAACATTTTTCTGGATATTTCTTTATATATATGTATATGGGTTTTTTTTTTTTGTTTGTTTGTTTGTTTTTTGAGACTATGTCTCACCATTTTTGCCTGTGGAACTGCAGTCTCACGTTACCCGGGGGACCACAGATTCAAGTAACCCCCAGTCTCAGCTTCCCAGAAAGCTGGGATTACAGGTGCATGTCACCACACTCAACTAATTTTTTGGAACGAGGTCTCGCTACATTGCCCCAGGGGGACTCGAACTGCAATCTCTGGTCCCCACCGTGGCTACCTAGGCTGCTGCTTACAGGCACGCACCACCGTGCCCAGCTATGTATTTTTAAAAAGAGATTAGGTCTTGCTATGTTGCCCAGGGTTGTCTCCAACCTGCATAGTCAAGTGATGCCCAGTCTCAGTCTCCCAGGTAACTGGGATTACAGGTGTGCACCACCACACTCATATTCTGGATATTTCTGTGAGAGTGAGATTAATATTTAAATCAGTGGACTTTGAGAAAGTAGATTGTCCACCATAATGTGAGTGGTTTTCATCCAGTGAGTTGAAGGCATGAATAGAAAAGAGACTGAACTTCCCAGTATAAAAGGGAACTTTCCAACAGACAACCTTTGAAGTCAAACTTCAGATGTGCCAAGATTTGGATGTGCCAATCTTTGTAATCCCAAAAGTCAGGCTAAAATAGTAATCTTTTTCTCTCTAGATATACATATGTGTGTGTGCACGCGCGTGCATGTGTGTGTAACTTAACCCTTCTGGGCTCAGGTTTTGTTGTTTATCAGGAGTGCGATGCTGCTATGACAAATATTAAAGATGCAAGGGAGAACCCAGGGAATGCAATGATGTAATATAAATATATATATATATATAGCTCTAAATATACACAAACATGTAAACTACAAATGATTAATAAAATATCATCTGTGAAAAAAATTAAAGATGTGGCAGTATCTTTGGCACTGGGTGATGGTAGAGGCTAAAAGAATTTTGAGATACCTGTGAGAAAAACTGGATTGCCTGAAAAGGATTGCTGCTGAGAAGTGAATATTAAAGGTCTCAGGCAAAAATAAAGAACAGGCAGTTGGACACTGGTTAGTGGAATTGATATAGGGTGGTAAGAAATGCAGGCTTTCTACTTTAACTTAAAATCATTTGCCTGCTTTACAAAATCAGAGTCAAGCCTAGCAATCCAATAAGACTGGGCAGAGACCTTTCTTAAGTCTTAGACTCCCACAAGTTAGCTACCTTTGTTATTCAAAATTCTTACCACCCACCTACAGCTCCCTGCAGTCTCCACCTCTCCTGCAGCTGTGCAGGCTTCAGAGAGAAAAAAAATATCAGACACTGCAGTTTAAAACTTGCAGCTGCTTGGCCTCAATGTACCTTCTACAGTATCCAACACTGTGGGTTCTTACCACCATCCGTAGCTCTTACTATAATTTCCAAAGCCAAAATAGATGCTTAAAGTGTGCAGATTATTTACTTCTAACAAAGTGATTGGCCGGGCTTGGAGGCACATGCCTTTAATCGCAGCCTACGAAGCACAAGGCTGAAGCTAGGAATCACTTGAGCAATATGAGCCTGCAGGTCCCAGGGCAACAAAGTGAGACCTCAAAACAAAACAAAACAAAACAAAAAAACCCTCAAAAACAACCAAAAAAGTGATTTCCTAATGTTTTGTTTTGTTTTGAGACTAGGTCTTGCTATTTTTGCCTGTAGAACCGCAGGCTCTCGTTGCCCAGGGTACCACAGACTCAAGCCATCCCCAGCCTCAGCTTCCCAGGTAGCTGGGATTACAGGCGTGCACTACCATATCCAGCTATTTTTTTGGAACTAGGTCTCACTACAGGCCCCAGGCGGGACTCGAACTGCGATCCCTAGCCCCGGCTGCTTCATAGGCTGAAGCTTACAGGCACGAGCCACCATGCCCGGCTGATTTCCTAATTATTTACTACAAAATTAAGCATGTAAAAATCTCAATGGCGCACCATTATCCAAACCCTCAGTCTTTTAACAGTATGAATATAAAACCCAGTTATCCAAAAGTCTTTAATCACCTCACCCACATGTCCAATCACAGCAACACATGTTCCTAATTCAGGGAATTCTTACTCTTCTTGGCATGCTCCAGCTTCCTCTAAGCATGTAGTCGAAGGCATGATGTCTCCTCTTTGCAGTGACCTCATTACTTTAGGCAGTATTGAAAACTCCGAGATTCAGGAACCAATAGTAGATTCATCTTAGGCCTCCTCATGGCCTCCCCAAAATCCTTAGGTTCACTTTAGCACACACACATACACACTAGGCTTAAGCATGCTAAAGTCCACAGGTTTGGGTCCCTGTGGCCCCCAGTACTGGTGTTGATATATTAAAATAGCTATTGTTAGCATTGGTGGGCAGAGAATTGGAGAAGGGAAGTTAAGTCTTCTTGGGAAAAAAGAGGATTAAAGGATCAGGGAGGGGACAGAGATAAAGACAGGGAAAGAGAAAACAGAACAGAAGAGTAGAGAACAGAACAGAAGAGGACAGAGAGGAGAATGGAGAAATAAGGAGCAGAGAGGCTGGAGGTCTCGGAGCTGCCACTGCCATATGGGGCAGCAGGGGAGAGAAGGAAGACAAGCTGTGTGTTTCCATCCCCAGCCCAGGCTGGTGAGGAGCCCAGGGAAGCATGTTGGAGAAATTTGTGAGCTGTGTGAGCTGTCTTGGACACATGGTACTTGAAAACTTGGCTTAATTTTTTTTAAGAAATAATTTTTTTCTTTATTTTATTTTTATTAAGGTGACATTGGCTTACAACATAAGTGGTTCATGGTGACACTTCCTCAGATGCATGTCACCACATGCTAAACTTAAGAAACAATGATGTTTTCATATTGTTTAATGAAGTAACAATAAATTTAAATTAGTCATATTTATATATTTATTTTAAAGTATAAATCTAGCTATCAAAATATTGCAGAGTACTTAAGCTTAATTAATTTATAAACTGCTGTTGAAATTTAAAAAAATACTTAAGAACACAAATAAATGAAAAAATATTTATATATATAGGAGATGCTATTGAATTGAGGAGCTTCCTAATTTTGCTGTCAAATAGCAAGTATATTTACCATTATATACTTTAGATTCTGTTTTGAAGTCATTATTTTTAAACCAACATTCCTATAATGAACATTTCATATAAATTAAAGATCATGGAGTATAATTATAATACAAATTTATAATGTGCTAGAAGCATCTATTTCTTAAAAGCATACTATTTACTAAGTTCGCATATAGCAACAACTATACAATACAAATTGCAGTGTACCTACCATATTCTTTTTTAAAAAAATTATTTATATATAAATTTCACATCATTGTAATCCCAGGAATTCACCCCCCCACCCTCCCCACCATTCCCCCTTTTTTCCCCCTGCCCGAAGTTGTGTGCTTCAGTTTGGTACTTAGATTGTTTTGACTTTTCCTCATGGCTTTTGTTTATTTTTTCCCTATATCCCATATATTAGTGAAACCATTTGGTTTCTGTCTTTTTCTTTTTGACTTGTTTCTGCTAATATGATCTCTTCTAAGTACATCCATGTTATCATAAAATCATCAAATTTGTCATTTTTAATTGATGAGTAATATTCCACAGTGTATATATACCACATTTTTTCCATCCAGTCCTCTGTTCTGGGGCATTTAGGTTGCTTCCAAGTCCTTGCAATTATAAACAGTGCTGCAGTAAACATCTGAGCACAGGTGTTCCTTTGTACCCACATTGAGGTCTCTTTTGGGTAGATTCCCAAGAAAGCAATTGCTGGGTCAAATGGTGATTCCATTTTCATTAATATGAGGGTCCTCCACACAGCTTTCCATAGTGGTTGGACCAGTTTACATTCCCTCCAGCAGTGTAAAAGTGTTACGTTCTCTCCACATCCTCGCCAGCACTTGTTGTTGCCTGTTCTTTGGATGTGGGCCATTCTTACTGGTGTAAGGTGGTACCTCATTGTGGTTTTGATTTGCATTTCCCTGATTGCTAGTGACATTTAGCAATTTTCCATGTGCCTGTTGGCCATTTGTATTTCCTTTTTGGAGAAGTGTCTTTTTAGTTCTCCCCATTTTTTTGGTTGGGCTTCTTGTTTTGCTTTGGTTTAGTTGTGTGAGTTCCTTGTGGATCTTTGTTATTAAACCCATATCACTCTTGTGGAGGGCAAAAATTTTTTCCCATTCGGTTGGGCTTTTTTTGTTTTTTCTGTTGTCTCTTTTGCTGTACAGAAGATTTTTAGTTTGATGTAGTCCCATCTGTTCATGTTTTCCTTAATTTTTTTGCCATCTAGATGTTCTAGATGTTTCCAGAAAGGGATTTCTGAATTGTAATTCATGGAGGGTTTTGCCCAAGTTTTCTTCTATATATGTTATGGTTTTGGGTCTGACATCTAAGTCTTTTATCCATTTTGAGTTGATTTTTGTACATGGTGCGAGGGAGTTATCTTGGGCCATTTTTTTTTTTGCATGCCTTAGTTAACTTGGTTTAGTTTTGAAACTGCGAAGGTTAGAAGTATTCTGGAGAACTGAGAGTTTGCTGTGTTGCCATTTTCAACATGAGATGTCTGATGCACTTGCTGTGTTGCTGTATTGAGTGAGTTTTACTGATGCTGGGCCACTTTGGAGTTGGAGCTGAAAGAATGCCAGAGCGGTGCCTTTTGGAGAAGAATTGATGATGCCATCCTGGTCTTCCTCGTTGGATTTGAATCTCCTGCCTTCAGAGAAGGATCGACGGTACCACCTTGGCTTCTTCTGGCTTGGAGTGAGTGGAGCTGTGTCTTTGAAGAAGGAGTGGTGACACCATCCTAACTCCTTTATCTGGCTTAGGGTGGGGCAGTCGCCATTTTGTGGGCACACATGGTTGTTGCAGCCATGTGTGCTTTGGACTAGAGACTGGACTGTGTGGTCTTGTCTCATTTGTCTTTTATTAAGTTTCTGCCTCCCTCTTAAGGTTTATGTGGTCTTGCTACTGCATGCATGGGCTGGGAAGAATCTGGTGTATGGTTGGCTTTACAGGGCCAGTTGCTCCTCTGTGTAAGTTTGGGTAAGCACCCCGTTTTGTCTGTTTTCCCACCCAGTTTCACTTCAGGCAGTATCAAAAACTCCGTGATTCAGAAACCAATAGTAGATTCATTTCAGGCCTCCTCATGGCCTCCCCCAAATCCTTAGGCTCACTTTAGCACACACACACACACACACACACACACACAGACACACACACACACACACACACACACACTAGGCTTAAGTATGCTAAAGCTGTGAGTCCACAGGTTTGGGCCACTGGTTTGGCTGCCCACCTTGGCCACACAGCCTGAACTTACATGGTCCTTCTACCCCAGAATGTAGATCCCCCCCCCCAATGGCTGTTCTCCTTCTTTGTTCCTTTGTTCTAGACTATTATTTACATCCCCTCCACCCCCTAGTCCTGAAGCCAAGCAGACTCAGGAGGAAGTCCTGTCAATCAGCCTGTTCTTTAAATTCACAAATCTAAAACCTTAGGAAGGTAGTTCTAGTTTCAAGCTTATCAATATATGTACCGGCAGTGCTAATGAAGGTACCCAGGGGGCACCCCCTAACAGAACTGCAAAGGTTACAAAGTTGTGTTCCAGTGATCTGTGCTGGTATAACTTGTGAGTCACAAACCTGGATATGGGCTAGAGGAAATTTCCAAATCAGTGTGAAAGTGCTGGGAGAGAGGGAGGAAGAGAAAGAGAGAGATAGAGAGAGAGGGAGGGAGGGAGGGACAGAGGGAGAGAGAGAGAATCAGTTGCAGAGGGAAATTATTAAGCAAAAAGAACTGGAACTTGAGGCTTTGGAAAGTGGCTTTGGAAAGCTACCTGATGTGGCTGGGGTCAGAACCAGCAGGCAGGCAGGTGAGGTGGGAAACTGCGGAATCCATGTCTCTCTCTCTGTCCCTTAGATACCTTATTACAACTGTCATGCCTTGGACTAAACTACCTGAAAGAGGTGGTGATAGGGTGTGCCCCCCCCCCCATTGTCTCCTGTTTAAGATTGCAGATTTCAAGGACAGGTATGCTAAAATGGGAGAAGGACCTTAGCTGGAATTTCCCTTCAGGGAGATGCAGGGGGAGAAAGAAGTGAAATGGTCAAGGTGAAACAGGTTTCCTTGAAGGCGGGAAATCAGGGTATATAAAGGGTGTAGAAACAAAGAGAAGGATTCGATTCAGATTTGAATATGGAGACTGGATAGAGAGAGAGGTTCAATGGAGGAGAGATGGGAATTGGCCATCTTGTAAAGATGTGAGCCATGTGGCCACTGGGGGCCTGCAACACTTGGCTGACCCAGGCTGGCAGCATGTGTGCTGAAAGCAGTTAAGGAGTTTGCAGATTTGAACTCCGTGTTGGAGTTTGTTTTGCTGAGTTTGATTTGTGTCTGAAAGAGGCTGTGCAAAAGTTAGGCCTGAGAAGAAAGTGAACTTTGCTGGTTCGGCACCATGGAGTTCCTGCTACCTGAAGGTGACAAGGAGAAGACAGCGTGGAAGACAAGGAGGAGCAGTCAAAGGAACATGTCTTCAAGCGCCTGGAGATGGACTCTGTCTGGACATTGGTGAGATGATCAGGACTGAGAGACTGAGGATATTTGGG
This sequence comes from Uropsilus gracilis, assembly GCA_004024945.1. Taxonomy (NCBI): domain Eukaryota; kingdom Metazoa; phylum Chordata; class Mammalia; order Eulipotyphla; family Talpidae; genus Uropsilus; species Uropsilus gracilis. The sequence continues at coordinate 68,066 of PVHY01003830.1, forward strand.
CAATCTAGGGAAAGGACTTTGGACAATACTGAGAAAGGTTTTGGACAATGTTAAAGTAATCTGAGTCTTACATGTTTTCTTTTGTAGTAATTAGAAAGTCACTTTGTTAGAAATAAATTAGTCTGCACTGATAGTCTTGCATTGGTTTGGTATTTTGGTTGAGAAGGCTGGGGATGGTGGTAAGAACCCACGAGTGGAAAGTTTGAACTGTGTTTAAACTTTGAACTGTGTGTTAAAGTTTTTCTTTTTAGGTCTGAAAGAGGGAAAGAAAGCAGAGAGAAGCTGGTAGCTGATGTTTGCATATCAATGGTAAAGGTGATCAGTGAAAATGCTAATGAAGAGTGTGTAGCCTGCTTTGTAGAGAGAAGCAAGCAGATAGGTGTAAACAGTTAAGTAAAGTCAGAAAGTCTTTATACCCTGTTTCAGTGGGGGTACTACTAGCAACGGGGCAGAACAGAGTAGCTATGGGCAGAACAGAGTAGCTATGTTCACCTTTAAACGACTGAAGACAAGGCCAGGCACGGTGGCGTGTGCTGTGAGCAACAACTTACGGAGTCGTGGCTGGGTCTGGGATCAAGATTTGAGTCCCACCTGGGGCAAACCAACAAGACCTAGTCCCAAAAAATAGCTGGGCGTGGTGGTGCGTGCCTGTAATCCTAGCTACCTGGGAAGCTGAGGCTGCAACGTGAGCCTGTGTTTCCATGGGCAAAAATAGTGAAACCAGTCTCAAAAAAAAAACAAAGACAAAAACAAAAAATTAAAATAAAGACTGAAGACAGGCGGGCCTCATTCACTTTTAAGGTTTTGTTCTTGAAATCGGGTGGGAAGAGAGAGACTTTATCACTGCTAAAACTCAAGAAAAAAATCCTTTTGCTAACTTTACCTAAAAGCAGCTTCAAGGCTAAAGTACCCTGAATCTTTACTTACTACCTACTATTGTTGTGCAAATGTCAGCTACCAGTTTCTCTCAGCTCCCAGCTGGACTGCAGGAATTAAAAAAAAAGTCAGAACCACATTTTGAACTCACAGCCTCTTGGCCTCAAATGTAATTTTTACTACTACTGCAGCCTAAAAACATTCAAAATTGTGGCGTTTTCTCATCTGTCACCCCTTACCATTATTTTCAAAGCCAAAACAGATTTTTTTTTGAGACTGGGTCTCGCTATGTTGCCTGGGGTAATCCCAATCCCATGGACTCAAGCGATCCCCAGCCTCAGCCTCACAGGTAGCTGGGATTACAGGAGCCTACCACTGCGCATGACTGCTTTTTTTGAGACCAGGTCTCACTATGTAGCCTGGCATAGTCTTGAGCCTGCGAACTCAAGCAATCCCTGACCTCTTTGCCTCCTAATGCTTGGATTACAGACGTGCACCACCATGCCCAACTCAGAACAGATTCTTAAAGTGAAAAAAACTATTTCTAACAAAGTGATTTTCTGATTACTACAAAAAGAAACATATAAGGGGCTGGGCACGGTGGCTCGTGCCTGTAAGCTTCAGCCTATGAAGTGGCCGGGGCTAGGGATCGCAGTTGAGTCCCACCTGCGGCCTGTAGCAAGACCTAGTTCCAAAAAAATAGCTGGGCATGGTGATGCACGCCTGTAATCCCAGCTACCTGGGAAGCTGAGGCTAGGGATTGCTTGAGTCTGTGGTCCTCCGGGCAGCGAGAGCCTGCGGTTCCATGGGCAAAAATAGCAAGACCTAGTCTCAAAAAAAAAAAAAAAAAAAAAAGAAAGAAAGAAAAACCCCAATTACTCCAACACAGCTAAAAACTTTCCCCAACATTGTCCAAAGCCCTTCCCCAAGATTGCCCCAAAACCCTCAGTTCTTTAGTCCTGTTAACCTCACCACTTGTCCAATCTTTCAGAGTTCATTAACATGTGCTTGAAGAATAGACATTTTTCTTTGGCATGCTCCAGCTCTTCCAAGCAGGTAGTTGAAAGCGTAATGCTATCTTCTACTTCTTGTCCTCCTCCAGGTAGTAGAAAGAAACTCCATAGTATAGGAACCAGCAAAGTTCATTTATTTGTGCCTAGCTTACATGGCCTCTCCAGAAACACCCAAGTCAAACTCAGCAAGACAAACTCCAGCATGGAGTTCAAATCTCCAAACTCCTCAACTTCCTTCAATACACACGCACACTACTAGCCTGGGCCAGCCAAAGGCTGCAGGTCCCATGCCCTGGCCACAAGGCCAAGTGCACGTGGCTCACATCTCCTTCTTGCAAAATCCCTAATCAAAAATGGCTTAAGATACCATTCTTTGTTCCAACCCAATTTTTATACCCTTCCTTCCTGCCAAGAGGACTGGGGTGGGGTGGGGGAGTCCTATCAGGCAATTATGCTAATTAAAAGTAATAATTAAAAGTAATACCCAGCTCTCTGTGAAATTTGCAAGTCTATTATCATATAAAATTTATATATCATCTGTATCAATGGCACCCAGAGAGGTAGGTACTCAGTATCACTCTCACACTGGTTTAGCTTTGCCAATGTTGCTGGTAGAACATGTTAACCAATTAATCTCCTCTCTCGCTATTCTCCCTCACCTTAATTCTCTGGTAAATAAACTTTTTTCAAATTTTTCCTGTCTGCTTTTGGGTCTTGTTCTACAAGTTCTTATGTGCCTGGGTGAGGACTCACAAACCAGGGCACCCTCTTTTATTTTTGGGTTTTCCCACTTACATTCACAGTGGAAACCAAGAATAGACAAATATCATACCTACAAATGTGAAGTCTGAGACTCAGGGGATGGAGAAGAATAATCGGAGAGTCTACAGGATGGAATTGGAGGGTTATCCAGCTGCAGCATGCATTATTTAAAAAAAGGTGAGAGTGGCTTCAAGGTGACTAAGATCACACTGCCACTCCCACTAGGCCAGTGCACACAGGAAGACACAAGGAGAGAGCTGAGAGCTGGATCTTCATGACCAATAGAGGTCTCAGGAGAAAGCAGCCCTGTGGCTGTGAGACAATGAATGGCTATTGTTTAAGGTCCTCTCTGACACCTTCCTCCCCTGGGAATCTGGGAATCTGGGAATACCAGTTTGATAATGATAATGCGTAGGCTGACAGACTGAGTGGACGCCACTCCCCCAATGGGGGAACCTTAGGTGTCGTGGATAGTTTGGGGCAAAATTGTATTCAGTATGTGCTGGAGAAGAAATTCAATTAACATGAAGCAGGATTTTGCTGACCATGTAGGTAGCCCACAGTCTTGGGTCAAACAGCTGGTTGAGGCAGTTGACTCTAGGAGCTAACTCCAGGCAAGCTTGTGTCCTTTCCCTTCAGGGTTCTGGTGATTTTCTCTGGGGGCAGATCTGAGAAGTCTCTCCCTACAGATTTCCCAGGAGAGGTTGCTGCTACTGCCGGGTATACCGGCTCACCAATCTCCACCATAGGGGAGGAAAGAGTAGCCCACAGGGACAGTTAGATAATCTTGCAACTCCAAGAGGCAAATAGAATGAAAATGCATAGAAATAGGCTATTGTCACTCCTAGGGGTAATAGTAGCAGTTACAATCATGGTTGCTCCACTCTCACTCTCCTTGCCTGTGCACTTGGCCAGAGCACATAAAATTCAGAGCATGGTGGACCTGTAAACAATCATATTTACATAAAATAGTAACATAATATGGGCTGCGGGTAATAAGTGCTTAGATGACTGTGAATGGCCTGTATTGCACTTGCCCTGTTGAAATACAAGTCCCATCTTTAAGTGACATTGGATAGCCAATTACTGGTTAGATGCCAGCCAGTCCCTTAAGAGAAATTTTGTCTGACTAGGAACATCTGTGAATGAAAACACTGATTTCTTTTAGCACCAAAACCAACAAAGTCATGCAGACTCTGACTTCTGCTGTCTTTAGGTCATGAGGCTGAGACTAAAGAGTTCTTGGGACCAGGTGTTTACAGGAAGGGGGAAAAGCCAGCTCAGAGGGGTTCTATTCCCCTGAACCACTGGGAGGAAACCCAGTAACTCTCTTGTGGTGACCCTTCTCAGTCCCAGTAGATTCTGCTGGGCACACACATTTCTGTGTTCACCGTGCACACTTAGACATTGATAGGACAGACTTTATTGGGGGTTATTTACTGGGAACAGACTGGAGTTCTACTGCCTGTTGCTACCAAAAAACCAATAAGCAGAGACAGGAATTGAATGGATAAGAGCTTTTATTTTTCGGATCGCTAGACATTGGTCTGAGAAGACAGAGGAACCATTTTTCCATGATCATTGATCTGTGAGAACAGAGGACTGCTCTGCCACCTCATCTTAAGCTGGCCTTTTTATAATAAGTTAAACAAAAACAGTCATATGCAAACAGCCCATCAGAACAGTCTGTCATAATTGAGTCAGTTTATCACAACTGCCTATCACAGCTGATGCTCTTGGTATCCATCATGTTCAGCCCCCAGAATTTGTTATCAGTGTTTTGGTTATCTTAATCTTGATATATCTTGGCCTGATAGGTTGATTTTTGATGGTATCAATGTTCAGCACTCATTTGGCAGGAATCTCAGTTCAAGGCAAGAGTTTTAGTTTGAGCAAACAGATCCTTAGTCACAGTGTGTTGGATTAGCCTATGCTACATGTGTATGTTAGATTCCAGGTCTGGTGCCCTTGCTTTTTTCCCTGTTCCCCTATCAGTTGGTCTTGTGTTGCATATTTTATTTTTTTTATTTTGCTGTAGTGCTAATATCCTGTCATACTATTTTCCCTATATAACACTGGGGTTGGGGTCACTGACATCTTTGCTTCCTTATGTTGTCAGGGTGACATGCTGGCTCTGGGTACAGGGCAACATGTCCGGATCTGGAATACAGATGCTACTTAATGACTTGTATGTTGACTTTGGATTAGAAGCTGAGATATGACATCAGTGCTCAAAATAAGGAATAAACATCCTTTGACATAGAAGGATAAGGATTCATTATGTGCTAAAGAGGAGGTGATCGTAAGACGTGTTGTTTATTGGTGACTGCCAAGCACTGGTGGCACAGCTCACCATTCCTGCCATTTTCTTGATAACTACATATTGGTGATTGAAGAGATGGAAGGACTAAAAGTTTTGGAAGGACCAAAATAGGCTCAATGGTATTGAGTGAAATAACTTGTTATCATAGTTTGTTCTAAAGTTTTCAATGTTTCTTACCAAGGACATGTTGAAATAAGTTTGACAATTTAAATGTCAAATTCTAGTAATACAGAACATATTTATATATTTAAAAAACATATTTCCCTATAGAAGACAGTCTCCTCCTCTTCCTCTTCCTCCTCCTTCCTCTTTAACTAGTCAATCGTTCCCATTATCCTGCTCTGTATTTATTGTTCCACTGAAGTGATCACTAACTATCTGGCAGGCTGTCCACTAATGAGGTTTCTCACTCCTTTAGTCCCAACGCCTGCTTTTTTTTTTTTTTTTTCAGACTAGGACTCACTATTTCTGCCCGTGGAACCACAGGCTCTCGTTGCCCGGGGTACCACAGACTCAAGCAATCCCCAGCCTCAGCTTCCCAGGTAGCTGGGATGACAGGTATGCGCCACCACACCCAGCTGTTTTTTTGGAACTAGGTCTCACTACGGGCCCCAGGCGGGACTCAAACCGCGATCCCTAGCCCCGGCCGCTTCATAGGCTGAAGCTTACAGGCACGAGCCACCATGCCCTGCCCCCCCCCCAGCGCCTGCTTTTTAATGATGCTTAAATAAAAGGTACTGTGTCAAGGAGATTTAGAATAGAAAATGTGATGTGGATGAAAAGTAAATATTGAAAGTATGAATAAATAATATGGATTGCTGGAAATATGGCCAATATTTTTTGGCAAGATATGACGGAAATTAATTTTGTATCTAAAATCTCAATGACAATATAAAAATCCCAATGTCATGACAGAAGAAAAGAATCTCTGATAGGGTGGGCTACCCCACCCCCACCCCACCCCCCCTCATTGTCTCCTGTTTAAGGTTGCAGATTTCAGGGAAGATATGCTAATATGTGAGAATGGCCTTAATTAGAATTTCCTTTCAGAAAGATACAAGGGGAAGGAAGGAGGAAAACAGGTTTTTTTCTTTGTAATGTAATAATTCAGGAGCTGTTCCTGGAAAGGTGGGGAAAACAGAAAGAATATATAAAGAGGTTTGAAACAAAGAGAGGAAGGAAAGATGGGAATAGAGCTTGAGATTCAGGTTTGGTTTCGGCCATTTTGTAGGATGGAGATGTGAACCATGTGAGCTTGGCCATGTGGCCAAGGCCTGGGGCCAGTCACATGTGTGCTAAAGGCAGTTAAGAAGCTTGCAAATTTGAACTCCATGTTGGAGTTTGTTTTGCTGAGTTTGACTTGTGTCTGGAAGAGGCCATGCAAAAGTTAGGCCTGAGAAGAAAGTGAACTTTGCTGGGTTCAGTACCATGAATTTTCTTCTACTAGGACAAGGAGAAGACAGCGTGGAAGATGAAGAGCGTGCCAAAGGAGCAGCCAAAGGAAGATGTCTTCCAGCATCTGGAGATGAACTCTGACTGACTGGACATTGGTGAGATGATCAGGACTAAGAGACTGAGGATTTTTGGACAATCTGGGAAAGGACTTTGAACAACATTGAGAAAGGTTTTGGACAATGTTAAAGTAATCGGAGTTTTACTTACATGTTTCTTTTGTAGTAATTAGGAAATCACTGTGTTAGAAATAAATTAGTCTGCACTGATAGTCTTGCTTTGACTTGGAATTTTGGTTCAGAAGGCTGGGGATGGTGGAAAGAACCCACGAAGTTTAAAAGGGTAAATTGAGGCAAACTAGTTTGTCTAAAGTTTAAACTGTGTTTCTCAGTTTTTCTTTTTAGGTCTAAAAGAGGGGAATAAAGCTGAGAGAAGCTGGTAGCTGATGTTTGCATATCAATGGTGAAGGTGAACAGTGAAAATGCTAATGAACTGTTTGTAGCCTGCTTCCTAGGGAGAAACAGGCAGAGGTGTGTTCAAGTCAGAAAGTTTCTTTTTCTTACCCGATTTCATGATCATGAAAATATATTTACCATGTTTCTGAAAAATTAAGAGTTGTGCTTGAGTTTTATGAAAATCACTCAACTATGGCTAAGATATATTTCCTTATACAAATACATTATTTCACCAAGGTGTCATGTTGTATAATTTTAAAAACTGTCAAAAATATTTAAAAATATTTCAGTTTAAGACTTTTAAGAAACCTCTTGTTAATTCTGTAGTGAATAATAAACTGACTACATAAATTTTAAAAAAAGAAAAAAGAAAATTTGACATAGAGGTGTCACAGGACCAGAAACTAGAGGTGGGGGTAGAAATGATTAACATCATTATTAAACCAGCTGTAAAAATGAAAAAATGTTAAGTGAGGCCCAAAAATAGAAATGGGAATTGTCCATCATTACAGAATATTACTTAGAAAATATCAATAGGTACAGATCAGAGATGGGGTAGGGGGATGAGGGACATTACAGAGAATCACAGGTCCTTACAAAGTAGTTCAGTTAAAGGTGATTAACAATATATAAAATTTCACAAAGAAATGAACCCCTTGAAGGAGGGAAAGGGGAGGGGAGGGTGTATGGTAGAGGGGGATAAATCCCTGGGATTACAATGATGTGAAATTTATATATAAATAAATTTTAAAAAAAATGAACCCCTCCCTCAAAAGGAAGATTATGTCATAACAACTCTTATCCAGGTAAAGTGCAGCTTTCCTCCCAAGACTTCCACCTGTACCTTCATCTCTTTTAACACTCACCCCCTTCAAATGCGGCTCTTCTGCCCACTTGTGTCTGCTCAAGTGTCATCCCTTCCATTAATCAACTTGCCCTTTTGAATTTAAACTTCACCTGCCTGTGTAGTGGAAATGTGTCTCCTTGATAAACTCTCCTCAGGGCACTAAGAAGGGAATTCTGAAATTTTTCTTAGAAGTAATGCCAAAGACCCCACTGTCTGAAACTCATCAGAATCCCATCAAGATGAACATCACTGTATTTCATTTCAACTTGGTTTTGGTGATGATGGGGTTCTCATGAGATGCTAGGGTCCAGTGATCAGGGTCCCTTGGTTACCTCTGAGAAAAGTTTTAGCAGAGTTCCTCTTTCAGCTGTGTGTGGCAAATTTATCAAGGTAAAGGTGTTTGCATAGACACTAGGCAGAGGCTACATTTTAGACAGGTTTATTAGGAAAAACAGAAAGAAAAAATAGGCATCTGCATAGACACAGGAGGACAGTTTTGGGACAAGAACTGCTTTTTGCCAGAGTAGGCAGGTTTTGTTTTTTTTTCTTAAATAGTGTTCTTTAGAAGATTGATTCCTTTGTGGACCAACAATCTCCATTTCTATAGCAGTCTGTGTCTCAGAATTTCCTGTGCCTAAGGATTTTCCCAGCTGTTTTAATGACTATGTTAATCATTTCTACTCCCACCTCCAGTTTCTGGTCTTGTGAAACTGCCATTCTAAAATTTTCACTCCAACCCTACATTAGTGCCTTTGCTAACTGACTCCCTTCTTATTTACCAGATGGTCTTACAAGGAATATAGGTTTTATGTTGAAAATGTTTATTGATTGCCTTGCATTCAAGGCCTCTTATTTTTTTCTCCACCTTTACTTCCAGAGTAGATTTGTTTATTTGTTTGTTTGTTTGTTTTTTGAGACTAGGTCTCGCTATCTTTGCCTGTGGAACCGCAGGCTCTCGTTGCCCGGGGTACCACAGACTCAAGCAATCCCCAGCCTCAGCTTCCCAGGTAGCCGGGATGACAGGCGTGCACCACCACGCCCAGCTATTTGTTTGGAACTAGGTCTCGCTATGGGCCCCAGGCGGGACTCGAACCGCGATCCCTAGCTCTGGCCGCTTCATAGGCTGAAGCTTACAAGCACGAGCCACCGTGCCTGGCCAGAGTAGATTTAATTGAGCTTCTATCATATGTACTGATTAGTTAATAAATTAGAAATGACTCATTAGGAGAAGGTTGCGTTAATCAACAATGTAAACTTGGAGCAAAGTTACCACAGGATTGGAGTGATTACCACCTAATGTGTTGCTCACAGCCTAGCCATAGACTCTGTAAAACATTTGCTTTCTGCAAAAGGTAGTATTTACAGTGATGCACAGGAGAATTATAGTGATGATGATCTCAGCCTGAGGGTTATTATAGATTCAAATTAAGAACAGGAAAGGTGGGGCCAGAAGAGTGGAAACAACTTCGGAGAGTAACAGAAACAAGAGCCAAATTGTTTCTCTTGCATTTTACAACTCCTACTGTTTCAGGAATCCATGCTGTTTTGTCTTGTAGAGGAAGTATTTTTGATTGTTGTTGACATTTCAATATGGCAAACTTATGAATTAATCCTGAAACCAATAATTTCTCACTACTATTGTTAAATTATCATCATTTGTTCTGAAGGGGAGTTGTATATGAAGCTGTTATACGACAACTTGTGGGTTTCCCCTTTTACTTACATTTTGGGGACCTAGATGGACTTGTGAAATAAATACCATGTTATGCTAGTGAAATACTTGAACATTGAATGAGTTTGCAGTATAGTTGACTTTTCATGGAGTTTTACATATTATTGATCACTTAAATATTCTGATTTTATACAACACAGAGTTCTTAGACATCAATAATGCATAGGAGACCATTGTTTTTAGATTTGTAGCCAACTTTTCTATTATCTTTGACATCTACAAAAAATAAAGAGGGGGGAAAAGAGATAGAGACTGAACGCTGATGAAAGGGATGAATTTATAGCTTAAAGATCACATAAATGCCTCTAAATTTCATTCTAGGCTATTAGACAAACCATGTTGCCATTCACCCACCCACCTATTCACCCAAGCAACACTCATCACTTTGGACATCTCTTTTCATTTTTTTTTTTTTTGAGACTACGTCTCACTATTTTTGCCCGTGGAACTGGAGGCTCTCGTTGCCCGGGGTACCACAGACTCAAGCAATCCCGAGCCTCAGCTTCCCAGGTAGCTGGGATTACAAGCACGTGCCACCACGCCCAGCTAGTTTTTTGGAACGAGGTCTCGCTATGGGCCCCAGGTGGGACTTGAAGCATGATCCCTAGCCCCGGCCGCTTCATAGTCTGAAGCTTACAGGCATGAGCCAGCGTGCCTGACAGGACATCTCTTTTGCACTATCAATTGATTCATCCATTTACCCTTTCACCTACTCACCAGTCCCATTCATCCATTCACTTTCCTAGCCATGCACGCACACATCTACTTGTTCATCTATCTATCCACCTATCCACTTATCTACTCATTCTTCCATTTACCCGTTTATAAAGTCACCTACTCACTCTATGTCAGGAATACTATTTCCAGCTCTAGTGTTCTTTTATTTTATGGGATTAGCACTGTTCTAGGCATATGGGATATGCTCTAATATGAAAAATTGCCGCTGGGTTTATAAGCTAAATTGAGGGGGCACAATCTAGCTTGCAGTCAGACAATGGATATGCTTCCTGAATTCGGGGTAAGATAATTGTAAACTCTCCCACACATATTTGTGCTTAAATCGTGGTCTCTAGCAGAAGAAATCAAATTATATCACCAAGCATAGTGTATTGCATATTGTTAGTAATTGAAATAACAACAATAATAACTGCCATAGAATAGTGATTCTCAATCAAGGGTGATTTTGCCTGTCAGGGGCACCTGACAATGTCTGAACACATTTTTGGCTGCCCACACTTGGTTAGAGGGGATAGTACTATAGGAACATAGTGGGTGGAGGCCTTGGACAGTACTAAGCATTCTGCAATGCACAGGATAGTCCTGCTACAAGGAAGATTGCAGCCCTAAATGCCAGTAGTGCTAAGGTGGAGAAATTAATGGATAACTGTGTGTGTGTGTGTGCGCATTTAAAATGCTACTGACCAGGTATTCATACCTACTATGTGAGTAATAAAGTGGTTGCAGAGGATGATGGCAAGGACCTAATCATACCTACTGTGTAACTGAGAATGTGAATGGAGGGAATGATGAAAGAGACACAGTCATGCCAGCTATGATAGGGGGATACAGAAAATGATGAAAAGGACCCATATGTATTTAGTGTGTAATCAACAATAAGGTGGATGCAGGAGATAGTAGAAAGGAGTCATTCATACTTACTCTATGACTGATGAATGCACATGTGATAGAGAGACTTACTCATAAGTGTGATATGAGTATCATATCAAGTGTGATATGAATATCATATCAACTATGAGGCAGAGGATAAAGGAGGAACACACTCATGCCTACTGTGTGATTGTGAAAGTATATGCAGCAAATAACCAATTTAAGAGTGCTAGGAGGCACATTGAAACTGTTTCTGGGTAGGTAGAGATTCTACGATGTGATTGACATCTGTAACTCCTACTCTTTTTGTGGCAAACCCCTCAACAGAGGCAGTTTCCAAACCTGGGGCAAATTGGGTCCCTCCAGAGAAGCTTTACAAAACTGTCTAATCCACCCCCAGAATGCGATCCAATTATGGTAGGGTGTGGCCTGGGCACCAGGATTTAGCATGCACTTTGTGTTATTACATGCACCCAAGGGTGAAAGGTTCTGTGTCACAGTGTCTACCACCAGAAACAATCTTGGGGAGTTGACTCAGATCTCTCAGTGGAACCTCCTCTTCTGTAGACGTACTACTTCCTGCATAGACTGTAACTTCCTTGTTTAGTATGTTTTCTCTTCTAGCTTGAATTTAGGTATATAGTTTATCCCATGATACATTTTGTTTCTTTCAAAAATCTACTATCTTATTTTTCCAAATATAAGTATAAACAGGTATTAGATGTAGAAAAAAGAGAAATTTCATTGTTGAGGGTTTTCACTCTGTGGTCCAAATGGGATCTTTCTGGGGACATTTTAAATAGTTCAGAATGTGAGAGGTAAGTGTGTTAACAGGTGCTTAATCAATACTGTTGTGGGCAAGGGCCCTCAATTCTCAGGGACTATTTGTCCACTGGCTTTGCTACTGAGTCAACAAACAGGAAAGGTTAGGTGTACTTTGGCAGAAGTGTGAATTTCCGTCTTCCACTCTACCTGCCTCCCTCCTTCTTTCCCATCATGATAGGCATCTGTGAAAGTCATAGCAGAATTTCTTTATTTTTAATTACCAAAAAAATATTTTGGCAGCAGAATTTCTTTTACCTTTCTGGATGGATGCCCAGGTACTGGCACCATTTTCCTTCCTTTCAATTAGGAGGTGTTCCACTCTCCAAAGAGGCGTGTCCCTCCAGCTGCACTTATGTCAACAGTTCCTCTCACTGGGGCAGGGCAACATTCCAGGAACTCAGATCAGAGCACTCTCACAGGTGCAGGAGCCCACAGGTGCAGGAGCAGTCTGACGCTCACAGGCACGTGGATTTGTCATTCCCCTCCTGTGACCATGCCTGCTCTCTAGTGGCAGGTAGCAGAGATCTTGTTGCATAGAAACTGGATGGCGTGGGCAGAGTAAACTTAGTTTAGATTTAGTTGTGTTTCATATGCTCTGACAAACCTAGTGGGTTCTGATTCTGATTTCCCAGCAGTGAATACTGAGTGCAATCATGAGACTGATTCAGGACAAGGTATCTGGAAGGTTTGGGGGGGGTAATTCTCTGGGTGCAGACTAAGGATCAGCATTTTGAAGAACAGCCTATCTTCCTTGGTTCCCAGCATTCCCCAGATGGTATGTTCTGAAACAGTCTAAGAATGTCAAGAAACTGTCAGAATTCTAGGTGACTGGTAGAGGTCATGGCAAAATACAAAGAAAAGAACACAAGAAGAATTTGGAAGTATTGCTAGCCACTTTGACAATTGGCTTAATACAGATAGATCTAAGGTTCAGTGTCCTGAAAAAGAGTCCTCCATATTCCTTCACATTTTCAAAATTAGATGGGAAAATATGACTGTTTGATTTAGAAAATTTTTAGGAAACATTTTCACTGTGACAACCTGGATATTTTCAACAATGCCCCTATCTGACTTTGCCTACTAGAGTTTGAAGCAATTTGAAATGGAGAGAGGAGGGAGTTCTATCAACACTACAGCCACAACCAACCTGGGAGAAGTTCTCTTAATGATACAGTTCAGCAGGTGGCCGTGGGCTCCAGGAAATATCTGTGGCTGTTCACACTTACCTCCCTGGATTAGGGAGCAGCATTTACAGCTCAGAGTGCACCTGTCCTTTGCAAAAAGAAGTCCACCCCCTTATTTTAATTGTTAATGAAAATACAAATAGTTTTCTTCTGGGAAGAGGAGTACAATGCATCTGGCTCTTCTGCAAGAGAGAGGAATGAGATGCAAACCCCAGCATCTGAATGAGAGATAGTTCTTAAATGCTCTGGCTATAAGGACTAGACATAAACCACACTAAGGTTCCAACAAAGCTAATATGAAAAAAAGAAAATCACACTTAAAAAAAAAAAACCACAAGAAAAAAGAAAAACTAAATCCAAATTTTATTCTTTTGATATTTAACCTTCCTTTCTGCTCAAACCTCATGTGAATCTATGCACATACATAAACATGGTAGATTTCTTTAATAATGGACTTACTTAACAATAATTACTTGTTAATATTTGTCTCTGCAGGCCGAAATTCATGTCTAATTTTTCCTTTGACTAGATAAATACTGACTGACAGTTGGGCTAAATTGACATATCAGCTGCATTCACTTTCTATCACTGCTGTAACCAATTACCACAAACTTATTATCTGACATTTACCAAATTTATTATCTTACATTTCTTCAGGTTGCAAATCTTGCTAATATTCTGTTAAGAAGGCCAAGGAGGCTTGGCATGGTGGAGCATACCTGTAAATGGCAATCTATAAAGCCATGGCCGGAACCAGGGATCACGGTTCGAGTCCCACTTGGGACAACTTAGTGAGAACTAGTTCCAAAAAAATAGCTGGGCATGGTGGCACTTGCCTGTAATCCCAGCTACCTGGGAAGCTGAGGATGGGGATCGCTTGAGTCCATGGTACCCCGGGCAATGTGAGCCTTCGATTCCATGGGCAAAAATAGCCAGACCTAGTCTCAAAAAAAAAAAAAAAAAAAAAAAAAAGCCAAGAGAAGATACTGTTCCCTAGCGTTTTCCAGATTCTGGGGGAAGCCCACATCCCTTGGCTCATGGTGCCCTTCTCCATCTTCACTGCAATGTCATGGTAAATCCTTATCTCATAGAGAGACTCTGATGCTGTTTCCCTGTTCAACTTGTAAGGATCCTTGTGATTAACCAGAAGCTCCTTAGTAATGCAGGATCATTTCCCTATGTAAATGAGCAATTTTCCTTCATCTTCACTCTTCCACTTTAATTTTCCTTGCCATGATAAGGTAACACACGCCCAGTTCTAGAGAGTAGGACATGAACATCCTTGGGGAGCATTATTCTTCAAACCATACTCACCAATGTGCTTGGTACATTATAGGCATGAAGGGCCTTAAGCAAAATGAAATGAAATGAAATGAAATGAAATAATTGTACCTCTATAATCCAAATTAACTTTTCCCACGTTGTCTTGTTAACAAGTGTGTCCTGTTTCAATCTGTATTGAACCAATGACTTTTTTCTTCATTCTCTAAATTAAATCATTATTACAGTTACTAATGTTTCAAAGTATACTGCTTTCTGTATAGTAGGATTATTTTTTCCTCAGTAGCAGGCTGGTGGAACAACAAAACAACATTAAGTCTAAGCACAGTGGTTCAGTTAACAGGAGGTTCATGCTTTCAGGACCAACAAACCCCAGCCATAAATGAAGGTTCATATGTGTTTCCTCTTGTAGTTGAAATTGAACCTGAGTCAGTTAACTACACCATATTCTTTGGCAATGTGGCCACATCATTATTACCTTGGCTTCTAGGGTTTTTCTCTAACTTAGCTCATAAGAGGACATATGTTCTACATGCAGTAGCAGCAGGAAGAATGGTCATAGTCACTTTCTCTGGTCAGGGAGCAACTTCTCAACAGGATCTGGAGAAAGAATAGCTCTCCTAGGCCACAGCGGGGCAGGTGTCATGACAAGGTTGTGTGGCCAAACAACATGTAACTGAAGACTTGAGTAACTGCAGTAATGGTTTTCTGTGTTGTGCATCTCTTCAGAGCATACTTCAAATACAGTCTCTGTTGGAAGTATTAAAGTCGCTGCTTTCCTTCCAAGGAGCTGCAAGACACCGGCCACCAATTACTCACCAAGGATGACAGTATGGTAAAAGTGCAGAGAGAACTTTCTCTGCACACATTAAGAGCTGGATTTGGGAAGTCTGCCACACAGAGATAGGCTGGCCAGATTCTGATTACTGGACACAATCAGAAATCAGAACTGGCTGGGCACGGTGGCTCATGCCTGTAAGCTTCAGCCTATGAAGCGGCCGGGGATAGGGATCACGGTTCGAGTCCCACCTGGGGCCCATAGCGAGACCTAGTTCCAAAAAATAGCTGGGCGTGGTGGTGCGCGTCTGTAATCCCAGCTCCCTGGGAGGCTGAGGCTGGGGATTGCTTGAGTCTGTGGTACCCTGGGCAACGAGAGCCTGTGGTTCCTCGGGCAAAAATAGTGAGACCTAGTCTCAAAAAAAAAAAAAAAAAGAAAGAAAGAAATCAGAATTGAAAAAAAAAAGAAGAAAAGAAATCAAAACTAAGCAGTGGTGTCTGCTCAGCATTTATGGTGTATTTCCTATGTGCTGGGAATTGTGCAGTACTGTTCATGGATTATTCATTAATGTAATGAGATGAGGAAACTGAAGCTCAGAGATTAAGTAACCCCAGGTCACACAGCTGGCACTAGTTGCAAAACCTATTAACCTAACCACAACTCTGTTCTGCAACAGTTACTTAGGGAAGAGAAATTGGAAAGCAATAGCAGAACTCAACTAATCAGTGTCACTGATGGTCGAATATGCTCATTTTAGAATTAATTCTCTAGCAAATTACCTGGTCCTGATCTCTAGTAAATTACCTTCTCTCTTTTTTTTTTTTTTGAGACTAGGTCTCGCTATATTTCCTGGGGAACCACAGGCTCATGTTACCGGGGTACCACGGACTCAAGCGATCCCCAGCCTCAGCTTCCCAGGTGGCTAGAATTACAGGTGCGCGCCACCACACCCAGCTATTTTTTGAGACCAGGTCTCGCTATGTTGCCCTGGGTGGGTCTCGAACCTGCGGACTCAAGTGATTCCTAGTCTCAGCCATGCTCTAGGCTGCGCTTAAAGGCATGTATCACCATGATCGGATAAATTACCTACTCTTTAGAGTAGATCCAACAAGTCTTAACTAATCTCTCTAATAAAGTTAAAGAACTGCTCCATTGTGTTTACAGATGGACAACTTCGGGTGGGCCCACTAGTGATGGCAAGCTTGAGTCCGCTGGGTAGACCACTTGACATCACCCAGAGCATAAAGTTCTGGGGCCGCATTTAACTGCTTGAGTTGTTGGGATGGCATTCACTACAGATTTGGTAAGGGGTGGAATTTCATTTACATGGAGGAGGATTTTTTTCTATACCAAGAGACGAGTATTCAGAAAGCTTATCAATATCCCCTATTGTGTGTAGTTACGTGAGAAACCTGGTCATAGTCACTCCTTTCCTCCGGAAGAGGAGGCAATGGTCACTGCTGGTGTCTGTTGTCAGAAGCAAGAATCAAGGGGAATGGCTTGGTAATGAGTCACTCTTCTTAGTCATACCTATGACTCTACAAGGTATGATTTGCTCCACACCAGGAATGCCCCCCAAGTCTATGATTAGTGGGAGGGGGGCCCTGGGATAGTTATGTGTTGTGGCCTCACACAGGTAATGGTATGCAACATCACAGGGAGGGCACAGCCATGGGGACATAAATAAGCATGGTGCAGGTACCAGTTAACAAGCAAGGCATGGAAGCGTTTTTTGTTAACCCCCAAACCTTTAAAAAATTTTTTTATTATTATTCATTCTATAAATTTCTTACACCATCAGCAAATGGCTCTTGGAATGCCTTCCCTTCCCCCTGACGCGCCCTCCGTTCTCTCAGACTCCTCTCTCCTTGTTCTTTGTTGATCTACATTAAGTCCATCGGTCTCTTCCTTTTCTGTGGCAGTGTCCTTTTGCTGGGTGAGGGACTGTGTTCCCGGGACATGGCAAACCGTGCTGGTAGGTTTTCAGTCTTAACTTTAGGCAGCCAGTTGGTGGAAGCTTTTAAAACTGTTTCTCCAAAAGCTTAGCACCATTGACCTCTCTCCTTAAAACTTTCTTGGCATCCACATTTTTCTGCCCTGACTTTCTTCTCCTTTCTCCTTCTCAGTTTTTTTAGAGGCTCTTCTCTCCCTTTTTTTGGTAAATTTTTAAATTTTCTTATCATCATACAACATCAATCATATTTATATAGTTCTTGTCCCCCTTAGAATGGTCCTCTCATCAATAATGCACCTTTATATCACTACCCTGCTTCCCTCATTCCCCTTTCCCTACTTTGGTCATTCGAACTCCTTTCTTGCTGCAAGTCATTGGGCAATGCTTGGCCATTGATCTCTTCTTCTTTTTTTTTTTTTTTTTGGAGTAGTGTCTTTTTCCTGAGTGAGGACCTGTGCCCCGTGCTCCTGGAACACAGCAGACCATGCTGATCAGATCTCCAGGAGTAACTTTAAGGCAGGGGCCAGTGGCCAGGCCAAATATGTTGGGAACTTACTGTCAGGCAGGTGTGTTGCATGGTTCTCCTGGCTTCTCCAGAGTTCCCAGGGCCCCAAGCCATCTGGGGGGACTTTAGCATCCACCTCTGATAGTGACTTCCCTCTTCTGCCCAATCTTCATTCTTCCCTCCCCACGTGCCCCATTTCTAATCACAGAAGACCCTTCTGGTTTTCTTCCTAAAACGTTTCCCAATCTGTCCCCACTTCCCCTTTGCAACACCAACTTTTCCTCAAAGGCTCACATGTCCTTGGGATTACCATTATGACATCTATGCTGGCTGCCACCTCTCATTTCTTCACACTATCCTCTATGTTTTTTCCACATGTCCTGTCATGCTGGCAAGTTCTTCATGATCCCACTTTTGACTCAACCTTTTATTTTTTATTTTCTTTTTATGTTTTATTCATTCTTTTTATTTCCTACATAGGTAAATGGTTGCTGGGATAACTTCCCTCCCTCCTACCTCCCAACATCCCTTCTGTTCTCTCAGACTCCTCTCTCATTGTTGTTTGTTAATTATGCTGAGTCCATTGGTCTTTTCCTTTTTCTGTGGCTGTGTCCAGTTGTGTTCCTGGGACATGGCGTACCATGCTTGAAGGTTTGTAGTCTTAGCTTTGCCTTGGGCAGCCTGTCCATGCTCATTTGGGGTTTATCAATGTTTTCACATTGTTGGCTGCCCTCTCTAGTCCATTTTCTTTGCATATCCACTGCCTCTTCGCCCCAAAACTCTGTCCTCTGCCTTGGGGGGGGGGGGCCTTGCTCCCAGTGGTTTTCAGTAATGCAGCTTCTCCGTGAGGGTGGGTGTCCGCTGATGGCCTTTGTGGATCATCTTCTCTCCCTCAGTTTGCAGATTTGCTGTGGAGCCCATGCCCCGACATGAGGTCTTGGTTCATCCATTCCTGGTGAGACTGTGATCGTCTTTACCATGGTGCAGTTCTGTGATCGTCTTTACCATGGTGGTTTCTCCAGTTCAGTATGTTTTATCTTTCTCAATGTTCCTTCTCCTGTGTCCCACCCAGATGTATGAACAGGATCTTTATCTGGTCCCTCATTCATTCTGTGTCACTGTGTGCAATGTTTGTGCTTTTCTTATTCCTCCTGAGGACTAAGTGGAGTGAGAGTGAAACAGCAAGGGTGTTCTGACTGCCTGCACAACCCCTCCCTCCCCCCTGCTATTCCTGGACCCTGGGTGGATCAGACTTGCCAGTGCACTGGTCTGGTTTGAGTCTCTCGGGCCAACCTCCCAAGGTCCTCTTATCAGCCATATTGACAGCAGAGCATATTGACAGCAGAGAGTGCCTGGTGGATGTGGAATGGGTGCAGTTACCAGCCAAAGCAGGCTGGCAGCTATGGGTGTGTGCTGATCAGGGCACACGTGGTTCCCATGAGCCAAACTGGCTAGAGCTTCCCGAACCAGTGCCTAGGTCTCTCCCACCGCTGGGATATAAGTAGAGGGACCCAGTGCCTGTGGGGTGGGGTGCCGCTTGTCGGGGTGGTGACAGCTACCATGGGGGCCCCCTAGGGTCAGCTATTCTCCCATGTCCAGGACAGGTCAGGGTCTCCTGGGCCAGCCCCTGAGGCCCTCTTGCCAGCCAGATCAGCAGAGGGTGCCCGGTGGATGTGGAATGGGTGTAGCTGCCAGCCAAGGCAGGCTGGCAGCTCATGCAGCCTTTTACATAGAGTTGGAGTCCTCTCTCCTGGCCTCTGGCATTGTGCTCTGGCTCAGCGGCTCTTTCTGGCCAACTCCTGCACACCTACCCAGGATGTCTATTTATTCACTATCTTACCTCTACATTTGCCCCAAGTCGGTCTGCTGGGAGGGAGCTTCTTGATCACAAGATGGTTGGCTTCTCAGTCTTTCTGTTGAGCTTGATGTTCCAGGAACAGGGCAGAATGAGCTCCTGGTATACAAAAACAGCTCTGGAGCAGGATTGCATCTCAACCACTTTTTCCCAGTCTGAAGTTGTGCACCGGCAACACAGGTGCACATGAGGGCAGTGGGTACATGGATAGGTATGTGGTGAAGTTGCTTAGAGTAAGGCTATGTGAAGTTGTTCAGACACTTATATTCCATTGTCATTACCTGATCTATAAACTCCACATGTTCCCTCCCTACAACCCAGAATTGTTAAGAGGCTGAGAGTATCTGCTGTCACTGCTTGCAGTCCTGAATGTCCCTCCTACACTTCAATCTCACAGCACCTGAGATATTTGTGACAAATATCAACCAAATCATTTTGTCTATAGTTTTTTGGAATCAGAGGTTCACAGTCATGTAGCTGTTGGTTGTATGTGAGAAGTTGGGAATTGTATCAGCATTTTAAGAGAGACTGGAAAGCAGTATTTGAAACAACTGTATATCTTATCACTATCTGAGCAGGCCATGAAGAGCTTGGGGACTTGTAGGGACAAAGATGTGGAGTTTCATTTGTTTTGGGGAGGGAGTGAATCATTTGTGTGGCATCTATAAACCCAGTTCAGTTCCCTGAGATCCCAGCGGAAGCAGGCTCCATGCACTGGTGATATGGGTGGATATGGCTCACACCAGCTGGGGTTTTTAGGGGACTGAGATTAAGTATGTAGTTCTGGCTGAGTTCCCAGTGTCTCTTCTCATTTATCACTAATCAGAATATGAACAAGGTGGTGGGTGTGGTGAAATACATCTGAGGAGATGTGAACCTAGTCCCCTGAATCATATATACAGTGCTGTAAACCAATGTTATCTTTTTTTTTTTTTTTTGAGACTAGGTCTTGCTATTTTTGCCTGTGGAACCACAGGCTCTAGTTGCCCAGGGTACCACAGACTCAAGCAATCCCCAGCCTCAGCTTCCCAGGCAGCTGGGATTACAGGTGCACGCCACCACACCCATCTATTTTTTGGAACTAGGTCTCGCTACGGGCCTCAGGCGGGACTTGAACTGTGATCCCCAGCCCTGGCCACTTCCTAGACTGAAGCTTATAGGCACGAGCCACCATGCCCGGCCAACCCAATGTTATCTTAATAATAAATAAATCCAACACATATTTAAATGCGTATATATATGAACACAACCTCACTTGGTTCAATAGCATTATTTTTGCACACTCTTGCAGCAGCCACACCCACTTTCATTAACTAAAATTTTGCTCATTGATGTATTTGCAAACTACAGGTAAGAGTTTCTGGAAGTTATACAGATGATGACAGTGTAGTGCTCATGAGTAACACATGTCTTCTGTGATCTCTGTCTTTGCAGTGATACTGTGGAGCTAAACAAAATACCATCCTCTTTGATTAGTGTCCCATTACCTATATTGGGGTATTTCAGAGTATATCCATTCTGCCCAGTCCTGATCTATAGCTTGAAGTTAGGCGGGATTCAACTTTTAAAGGTTGTGTATTTTATATAAAGAGCCCTTCACTTGCCAGAAACAAGCCAAGTTTCTGGTAGCCTCTGGGGCTGTACCAGCCTTCAAAACTCAAAAAAGTGCACCTACCACAACACAAACACCATGTAAGTTCTGCACGTCTGGAAGAGCTAACGAGATGTTCCACACAGTTAATCACACACAGTGTGTCTTGTGTGAAGGTCTGGTCAAGCTGGTTTAGAGCTCAAACCTCAGTTCCATCCCACAGAGGAACAGGCTCTGGGAGCACCACTGATCAGAGCATCCAGGAGTGACTCAACGCAACATCCCTCCCCAGACAGCAGCTGCCTCCAAACCACTGGCCCTTCTGGGGACAGACCGGGCTTGAAGAGCTTCTCTCTATCAGTTTGCCTGTGAGGGTGCCTCTTACGCTATTATCTTTCCCAGGCTATGCAGATTCTAAAACCATACCTTCCTGGGGAAGGAAGTGTGAGGAAACTGATTCAGTTCCCTTGTGTGTGAATTGGGAAGAAGAAAACTTCTCTTGCAGGACAGTATTGGGGATTAGAAACAATGTGTGCAAAGAAACATGGCACACACTCTCTGACACAGGATTGCCACTATGCTCATTCCTCCAGTGAGAAGCTGGAGTGATTGCAACTCACCAGTGAGGACTCCCACAGCATTCAATTAGGCCAACTGTCATCTGCCCTCTGTTTACAAAAGCACACACCATACAATTACCACAACTATAAAATATCTTCCTCCTTCGCCTTGTTGTAAGGACTCCATTACTCACTTAATGTATCTGAGAGACCCTGATGTTGGGGCCCGAGTCACTCGGGCAGCTGTGGTGGTATCTGTGTTGTTGTGTGTCTGCGTGCTGCTCCAACAGACAGACAGAAACACACACACACCCCACCATCACCACCACTACCCACCACTACCTCCTTCATCACTGGGTTTAGGGAATATGTATAGATAACAGATATCACAACATATGGGAAAATAGCCAAGGAGGGCACGGGACAGGGATTTTGAGGGTTCAGGATATGGAATCTTTCTGCGAAGGATGAGATTGAGTCCCAAATCTGCACCCACACTGTTCCTTCCTGTGCTGATAGTGACTCCCTCATACAGTTGTGTCTGTGCACCGGAGGAAACCATTTATATAAAATACCCCCCATTGAAAGGGAAAACACAAGCGATTTATGTTTATGGTTTTATTGGTTCCCACCAGTTAGGGTAAAAAATAGTAAATTTATTCACTGAAAATGACTTGCAGTACAATTGCTGGTTTGTGGTGGTGTTTAAATGAACTCTCCAGGCCGGGCACGGTGGCTCGTGCTTGTAAGCTTCAGCCTATGAAGCGGCAGGGGCTAGGGATCACGGTTCGAGTCCCACCTGGGGCCCGTAGTAAGACCTAGTTCCAAAAAAAATAGCTGGGCGTGGTGGTGCGTGCCTGTAATCCCAGCTACCTGGGAAGCTGAGGCTGGGGATTGCTTGAGTCTGTGGTACCCCGGGCAACCGAGAGCCTGCGGTTCCACGGGCAAAAATAGCAAGACCTAGTCTCAAAAAAAAAAAAAAAATAAAAAAATAAATAAATAAATAAATAAATAAATGAACTCTCCAGACTTTACTGAGTTATTAGCATCCTTTGACTGCTACTCGCACGTGTGCCCTAGGGTAGGAAAGCTTCCATTTTATCAAGGTCTGCACCTGTTGCGCAGGTGGACTTTCATCAACATTTGTTGAGTTGAAATAATAATGTACCAAATTTCCCTAATGTACTTCTAGAATTCCACAAGCATGGGTTCCCCTCTAAAACCCCCTTTGTCCACTGGGGCCCTTGGTAGTCCAGGTTTTCATGCACACAAGTTTTGGATTTGAGGTGATGAAAGTATTGCTCTTTTTTCTGTATATATTAAGGTACTGACTTGAAGGGGTTCCACAGAATGAAGAGCAACTTGTGTGATCACAGCTCTTGTGGGTTGGGGTGATGACATCAAGGCCAAGTGCGAAGCAGGTGATGGACAGGCTTTCAGGAGTGGTCTGCAGGAAGGGAAATTTAAGTCTGTCACTGACTGCTTCTCTGCAGAACTCACTTCTTTTCTGCAAAGACATTCTTGAAGATTATGTCTTTGAATAGATATAAGAACTTGGTCTACTTTTGACATCTAATGTCAATATTTAGTGGCAAAGAATGATCTTATGAACTTAGATTGATCAATCAATGATAGGATTTTTTTTTTTTTTTTTGAGACTAGGTCTCACTATTTTTGCCCGTGGAACCGCAGGCTCTCGTTGCCCGGGGTACCACGGACTCAAGCCATCCCCAGCCTCAGCTTCCCAGGTAGCTGGGATGACAGGCGTGCACCACCACGCCCAGCTATTTTTTGGAACTAGGTCTCGCTACGGGCCCCAGGTGGGACTCGAACCACGATCCCTAGCCCCGGCCGCTTGATAGGCTGAAGCTTACATGCATGAGCCACCATGCCCGGTCCAATGATAGAATATTTTAATAATACTGAATTTATTTTTTTCAGTTCTATTGAGATATAATTGACATAATGTTCTGTAGGCTTAAATGGTAAAATTTGATACATAAATATATTGTAAAGATCACCCATATTTACTTTTATTTTAAATGTGAGAACATTTAAGATCTAGACTCTTAAAACTTTCTTTTTTTTTTAATATTATTTATTTTGTTCTTTAGATCACAACATCTGTAAGTGTTTTTTTGGGATACGTCCCCCGCCCTCCTCCCTCTGTGCTCCTTCCATTCGCTCA
The DNA here is from genome assembly GCA_004024945.1 of Uropsilus gracilis. Classification (NCBI taxonomy): domain Eukaryota; kingdom Metazoa; phylum Chordata; class Mammalia; order Eulipotyphla; family Talpidae; genus Uropsilus; species Uropsilus gracilis. Next base: position 91,855 of record PVHY01003830.1, read on the forward strand.
AACCCCACTCTTCGTTGTTTACTAGTTGTGCTAAGTCCAATAGTCTCTTTCCTTTGGCAGTGTCCTTTCAGTGGGTGAGGGATGTGTTGTTGGAACCAGGCAAGCCTTGCCGGTAGATTTTTAGTCTTAAGTTTGCATTGGGCGGCCAATCTGTATTCATTTGTGATCTGTCCATATTTTTTTGCTGCAGACCGTCTTCTCCAAGACTCATAACTTTCAAGGACACAATACGGTGCTGCTAATTATAGTCATGTGCTGGGTATTAGATCCTCTGAGCTTATTTGTTGATGTTGTGCAAATTTAAGGTATACAATGTGATGATTTGATACTTATATATTGCGAAATGCTCACCATAATAAGGTTGGTTAATATATCCTTCACCTCACATAATTACCATTTTGTTGTTATGGTGAAAACATTGATGCTCTACTCTTATAACAGCTTCCAACAACACATTATTGTTACCTACAGTCTCTATGCTGGACATTAGAGCTCAGAACTTCATCTTATAACTGGAAGCTTATACCCTTTGACCAACATCTCTCCACTTTCCCTCCCCCAACCCCTAGCAACCACTCTCTGCTGCTATGAGTTAACTGTTTTAGATGCCACATAAAAGTGAGATTAGACAATATTTGTCTTCTGTCTGATTTGTGTCACTTGGCATAATGCCCTCAAGGTCCACTAATGTTGTTGCAAATGGAGTATTTCCTTCTTTCTCAAGTTTGAATAATATTTCTGTGTGTGTCATATTTTCTTTATCCCTTCATCCATTCATCCATCCATGGACACTTAGGCTGTTTCTATAACATGGGAATGGGGATGGAGAACATGGAGATGAAAACATCTCTTAAACTAATTTTTTTTTCCAGAAAAATACCAGAAGTACTAGTGCTGGATTATAGCGTGGTTCAGTTTTTAAACGAGGATATTCTATATGTTTTCTATCAAGTCTGTACCAAGTTACAGTCCTGCCAACACTGCATAAGGATTTCTTTTCTCCACAACCTCACCAATACTTGTTATCTCTTGTCTTTTTGATGACACATCTATTCTAATAGATGTGTGGTGGCATTTCATTTTGGTTTTGATATGCATTTCCCCAACAACCAGTGAAGTTGAGCATCTTTTCATGTACCTATTGCCTTCCCTGTGAGTGAACTCTCATCTGGGGGCCCTTGCACCAGGACTTAGTACCTCCCTCTTAGTATTGAGGTCTGAGAACTCTCCACATTTCCAGTTTCTTTGCTTTTCAAAGATTTTTTTGTTTTTTTTAGATACTCTATTCATTTAAAGACTATTTCCTGTCTGAAACAGGAAATTCAGTAGAACTGTTTTTATGTTTTCCACCACTTGGGGTGAAACTTCTTCATTTAAAATGTCTCATATGTGTCACAGGTAAGGTCTGAACTTGCCTGGATCTCTTTTAACAGCAGGTAAACCTGAACTTAGTGTAAGAGTTAACTGAATATCCTAGCTCTGCTACATTTTCACCTTGTATCTCTTAATTTTAATTTTATTTTTATTATTTTTCTTTCACATTTCAGAGAGAAAGGATGAAAGACGAATGTCATAAGTTTACTTACAACTATATCTAGTATGTTGAATTCAAGAGTTTGGTTATTTAGAAACTGTGCCTCTTTTCTTTATATCTTTTATTTCCTTAGCAGCAGTTGTCTTGCTGTAAAGGTGCTGCAAATCCAAAGTATGACCAAAGCACAATTATCATAACTAGCAACCCTCACTTGTTTTCCACTGAAAATGACAAATTCTTGCCTCAGCTCTCCTCATAAGGAATCCTACGGGCTACAGAGGTTGTGAACCTTCAGACACTCTGTTTCCAAATAGTGCTTATGGAAGTTCTGCAAACGATGCAGAGACAGGAGTGCAGGAAATGGCGGCATCTTGGTAAGTCCTACTCTTTTCACTATCTGAATTTTATATAGACTAGATCATAATTCCATACTAGCAGAGTAGGCCAGTCAAATAAGAAGGGGGAGGAGAGCGGGGAAAAAATGGAAATGCCTTTTTTTTTTGAGACTAGGTCTTGCTATTTTTGCCCATGGAACCACAGGTTCATGTTGCCTGAGTTATCGCAGACTCAAGCAATCCCCAGCCTCAGCTTCCCCGGTAGCTGGGATTACAGGCATGCACCACCACTCCCAGCTATTTTTTTGGGACTAGGTCTCGCTATGTGCCCCCAGCGGGACCCAAACCACGATCCCCGGCCCCACTGTGGCGTCCTAGGTTGCCACCTACAGGCATGCGCCACCATGCCTGGCCCTGAAGTTTTTTTGTTTTTTTGTTTTTCTTTTTTTTGAGACTAGGTCTTGCTATTTTTGCCTGTGGAACCGCAGGCTCTCGTTGCCCGGGGTACCACAGACTCAAGCAATCCCCAGCCTCAGCTTCCCAGGTAGCTGGGATTACAGGCGCGCACCACCATGCCCAGCTATTTTTTTTGGAACTAGGTCTCGCTACGGGCCCCAGGGGGGGTTCAAACCACGATCCCTAGCCCCGGCCGCTTCATAGGCTAAAGCTTACAAGCACGAGTCACTGTGCCCGGCCCCTGAAGTTTTTTAATGAATAAATTTTATGAAAATTTGTACCTGATTAGCCAGTATGACTGTGAATCTGGTATGATAAATAGAAAAGGATTTAGGACCTCTACGATTTTGAAGTTTCTGGTTAAGCATTTGCATTTTACTAAGTCTTTATTTTAGATTTTTATCTTTTCTATATTATTTTTCTTTTTTTAATAATATTTGCATTATTGATTGAATATCCACCAATAGGTGAGCATCAGATTAGTGAAGATGCCTGCTTTTCAGTCATCATTGCACACCCTGTCATTGCACACCCTGTGTATATTTCTGGTCAATGAACTGAGAATGATGATTTGATGTGCTCCAGTGAGCAGCTGGCAACACTTGCTTTGGCTGGTTTCCTCCATGGCATCTAGGACACAGCCGCCTGACTTATGGTGGGCATGGGACACAAGGAAAAAGAGAATGATGTTGAGGTTTAGGGGCTGTCTGTTTCCACAACACAACCTGGACTATACCGACTGAAGAAAGAGCAGGAGGCACTTGATTTGTCATTACTACAAAAGCTGTTGCCAGGGTTGGGACTGAAATTTAAATCTCCTCTCTGCAGAAAACTGATCGCTAAAATATCACACATCCTTGGTACAGTACTTGTAACCAATAATTAAACTTTTGACAATAACAGTACATCATCTAAAATGATATTCTTGCTATTCTATCCTGAGGGGTAGACAGTAAGCAGCTTTCACAAAAACCAAGAATTCAGATGTCTGCTGCAACATGGAACTTGTCATTACTTATCTTGAGTCCCTTTTTTTTTGGGCATCATAGAGAATGTTATTTTGAGAAATTCTGAAAGAAAAATAAAGAAATTCTGCTTGTAGATATTTAGAATTGATTGACCTAACAGAAGTACACAGATTACAAACCCTTCCTATCACAACCTAGAAAAGAGGTTGCAGCATTTTCATCTCGCCTCCAAGTGCTTTAGGGCACTGTGAAATGTAAAGACTGGTTTCAACAGTGTGTTTCTAAAACAGAATGATTCACATGTTGGTGTTGTAATTAACGCATGGAAACAGCATTATCAGCAGCTGCCAACCTGAGCAAGGGCGTTAGTTCATCAGCACAGGCAGCAACAGTCCCGCCCGGCTGTCATGTTCTGATGACAGTAGGAGCACATTTTCGTGGAAGAACCCCTATCCATATGCACATCAGTTAGGGCTCAGTAAATACCCGCGTCGTGGAATCTTTTCAGCAAGTCATTCCAGTGCGTTCTATCATGCACTTCCATTTGAAAATCCCACATGGTAACACTCTACAGATGTGGTGAAATGTCATTCTTAAGGGGGACTGCAATAGGAAAGGGGGTTTTGGAGCAATAAGACCCCAGACTCCATTTCTCACAGTGCCACTCTTTGGTCAATGTGACAGTGAGCAAACCACAACTCCTCTCCACAATTCATGTCTCTGAGAAATAGTCACACCCAGCTTATTGACCCTGGTGATAGAGGTTTCCTGGATTGCAACATTTATGTACAGCTCAGTGGGACTTAAATGATAGAACAAAATATGAAGGAGTATTATTATTATATTATTGTAACTAAGCATTTAGTAAGCACCTAGAAAATATTACCACTAAATTAATAATAATAATAATAATAATCTTTCTGCATATTTATTATTTACCAGGCACTATATAACAAATATTTTATATAATTATCTTAGGTTCATATTAATCCTGTTCTGCATACTAATCCTATTATTACCTGCAATATATAAATGAAATAGGGATACTTGCCCAGGATCATATGGGGAGAAACTATTCTCAAAAAAACAGAGCCCACACCACATCATTATGCATGTCTGAAAAGAATATTAGGTCACTCCTTTTGAAGGTCGCCCTGATGCAATCCATGAAATGAAAGCATATACCTGTTGGAGTCAGACCTCTGCCCCAGTCACTAAGATTCAACAAGACTCACAGACTTGACAGTCACTGTATAAATTTAGTAGTTACATTAACAGAATCTATTTGCTAAGCATTATGGAGTGATTGTATTTCCCATACCTCCTTCCTCCAACATGTATATGCTGAAACCCAGACACCAATGTGCTTTTTGGGATTGGTAGTAGGTAAGGGTGGAGTCTCTATCACAAGATTATGTGCCCTTATGGGAAGGGGAAGAGATACCAAGGATTTTTCTCTACCAAGTGAGGACAAGAAGGTGCTCTGTGTAACCTGGAATAGTCCAGGAACCAGCCCTGTGGTACCTGATTTCAGAATCACTGCCTCCAGGCCCAAGAGAAATGAACTTCTATCATTTAAGTCCCCAGTCTGTAGTACTTTGTTTACAGAGGCTTAAATTGACTGATACCCAGTCATGTCATGAAAGTGGAATCCCCTTCTCTTGAATTTTCAGTGTCATAATAAAGGAAAACCGTGAGAGTAAACCTTTCATCTCTTTATCCTTCCGTAAGTTCTTTTTATTCATTTTTATTTTTTAAATTTTTAAACTTTTTTTCAGACTAGGTCTCGCTATTTTTGCCGTGGAACTGCAGGCTCTCATTGCCCGGGGTACCACAGACTCAAGCAATCCCTAGCCTCAGCTTCCCAGGTAGCAGGGATTATAGGCGTGCGCCACCACGTCCGGCTATTTTTTTGGAACTAGGTCTTGCTACGGGCCCCAGGCAGGACTTGAACCGCGATCCCTAGCCCTGGCCGCTTCATAGGCTGAAGCTTACAGGCACGAGCCACCGTGCCCAGCCCGTAAGTTCTTTTCCTAACCAAGCCCTCAGCAACTGAGACACTCACATGAACACTTTCATTGTGCCCTGGTTCCACATGAGGATTATTGACTCCTGTTGGGAGGCTGTGGATGGGGAGACCTGGCATCTGGAGTCAGGAGCCATGCTGACAGGCTATGAGGTGTCATCCTGGCCTGCTTCATGGATTCCTCTGCAGTTTCCACTTGAACGTGAAGGAGGAATATGAGCAGTGGGCTAGCTGGCTGCAGGCTCCGTTGGGGAGAGTTTGCCTCAGGTATAGCCAGGCCTGTCTCTAATTAATCAGGGTAGAGGAACCCCAGGCTTGTGCCCTACCACTATTGATAGGGTGTGCCCCCCCCCCATTGTCTCCTGTTTAAGATTGCAGATTTCAAGGACAGGTAATGTTAAAATGGGGGAATGACCTTAGCTGGAATTTCTCTTCAGGGGGATGCAGGGGGAAGAAAGAAGTGAAATAGTCTAGGTGAAACAGATTTCCTGGAAGGCCGGAAATCAGGGTATATAAAGGGTGTGCAAACAAAGAGAAGGATTGGATGCAGATTCGAATATGGAGACTGGATAGAGAGAGAGGTTTAGTGGAGGAGAGATGGGAATCGGCCATCTTGTAAAGATGTGAGCCATGTGAGCTTGGCCATGTGGCCACCGAGGGCCTGCAACCCTCGGCTGACCCAGGCTGGCAGCATGTGTGCTGAATGCAGTTAAAAAGTTTGCAGATTTAAACTCCGTGTTGGAGTTTGCTTTGCTGAGTTTAACGTGTGTCTGCGAGAGGCTGTGCAAAAGTTAGGCCTGAGAAGAAAGTGAACTTTGCTGGTTTGGCACCATGGAGTTCCTGCTACCTGAAGGTAACAAGGAGAAGACAGTATGGAAGACAAGGAGGAGCAAGTCAAGGGAGCAGCCAAAGGAACATGTCTTCAAGCATCTGGAGATGGGCTCTGTCTGGACATTGGTGAGATGATCAGGACTGAGACACTGAGGATATTTGGGGCAATCTGGGAAAGGACTTTGGACAATACTGAGAAAGGTTTTGGACAATGTTAAAGTATTCTGAGTCTTATATGTTTCTTTTGTAATTATTAGGATAATTAGAAATCACTTTGTTAGAAATAAATTAGTCTGCACTGCACTGATAGTCTTGCACTGGTTTGATATTTTGGTTGAGAAGGCTGGGGATGGTGTAAGAACTCACGAGTGGAAAGTTTAAACTGTGTGTTAAAGTTTTTCTTTTCTGCAGTTTTTGGAGCTGAAAGCAGAGAGCAGCTGGCTGGCTTTTACATATCAATGGTAAAGGTGATCAGTGAAAATGCTAATGAAGAGTGTGTAGCCTGCTTTGGAGAGAGAAGCAGGCAGATAGCTGTATCCAGTTAAGTAAAGACAAAAAGTCTCTTTTTACCCACTTTCACTATTAAGCTAGAACCAGTACAGCCTGTGGGTATGAAGTCAGCAGTGTTACCTGAGTAAAACAGTTGCTGGGTTTCAAAGGTGACGGAAATTCCTTCCTATTTGTACCAATTACTATAATCCCCATTCTGTGAGTAACTGACTCAGACAATATCAGAAAAACCCACCTTCCCCAGGCCCCTGACTAAGTTTGGCTAGAAGGTAACTGATTACCTATCAGGAAAAACATAACATGCCTGAACAAACTCTCCATCCCACCAGATCCATGCCACCTGATCAAACTCCCATTCCTGGACCAAATAAAAGGACACAGCCATGCAGCCTCTGGCTGGGTGCTTGTTGGCGGCTTGCCCAGGTTTCTGCTAATAAACCTATTCCTGCACTACTCTGTAGTCTCTGGTCTTCAATTCTTCTTTTCTCCAAAACTAACGTTTCTTTAAAACCTAACAGTGACTACTTCTACCATACCAGGAACCTACTCAAACTGGCTTTCAATCAGAAAGTTGTACTTTGGTTTTCCTTTCCCTTTCTTTTCTCTCTCTCTCTCTCTCTCTCTCTCTTTCTCTCTCTCTCTCCCTCCCTCTTTCTTCCCTCCCTCCCCTCTTTCTTCCCTCCCTCCCTCCCTTCCTTCCTTCCTTTCTTTCTCTCTCTTTTTTTGAGACTAGGTCTCACTATTTTTGCCTGTGGAACCACAGGCTCCCGTTGCCCGGGGTACCACAGACTCAAGCAATCCCCAGCCTCAGCTTCCCAGGTACCTGGGATTATAGGTGCGCACCACCACGCCCAGCTATTTTTTTTGGGACTAGGTCTCACTATGTTACCCCGAGAGGGACTCGAACTGTGATCCCTAACCTCAGCCGCTTCATAGGCTGAAGCTTACAGGCACGCACCACCATGCCCAGTTTCTGGTTTTTCTTTTCTTTTTTTTCTTTTTTTTAATGATATTTAGTAATCTGTATGTAGATTTTTTACTTTGGTTTTTCTTGAAAGCTCAGGTCAGTGTTGCCTGCTGGAAGGAATGGCAAGAGAATGAGATGTAATCTATGCCCTGGAAAAACTGACTGTCTACCTAGGAACCAAGATGGACTCAGGGAATATCTACACATAATGGCCCAAGAAGCACATGATCCAGGCTGAAGGATTCAACTAGAACCAGTTCCATGTGGACCAAGGCCAATGGCACACATTCTTGCTGGAGCAGTCCTAAATCCTTCTTATACAGGACAGCTATGCTACCTATGGCCCAGGGACTAATCCCCACACAAAGAATCCTTTTTGGTAAGGAGTTTGGTTACATGTTCTTGGCACAGATTCTATTGAAAGATATAATCTTCGTCAATCAGAATTACAGCAACCAAAAAGTGAAATAGACCAATTCCACAAAATACTATGAAAATTGCATTTATGCTGTGAAGCACTGATATCCCTGTAGAGTCCCCCAGTTCTGTTCCACAGCAAGGTATACCTTCCTCCACCCATGGCTCATACCCCTCGGAGTCCTGGTGACAATCACATCAACTGCAGAAATGGTGATCTGTCTTCGGCTAAGCTGGCTTGGTCAATCCTTCTTGAAAAGGTTCCCAGGGGAGACCAGCCAAGTATTCATGATCTTGGCTTGCTCTTAGGGGTGTGGCACAAATACCCGGAAGTCATTCACCAGGTTAAGTGTTAGGAGAATGAAGAGGATCCTCAACAGTGAGGCCAGCGCCTCCTCATGGGCGAACTGTGCCAGGCCTGTAATGAGTGGCAGTGCCTGCGCATTTACAGATAATGCTGAGCAACTGGAGAGCTTTCAGCTAGTGGTCTTGTTGTCCCATGCTGCATTCCTATTTCACATTCATAGATGCACAGTGAGACGAGACTATCTGCCTCTTCTGTTCGTGTGCTGGCTCTTACCCCTTGAAAAGCTAGCAAATAACTTAGGTTCTATACAGCCACACTAAGGGATGGCTTTATCACATCAGGGCATGGAGAATTCTTAAGAAATATGATACTTGGTACACTTTATGGCTACACTCAGTTACTTTGTGCTGATTCAATCAGTTTTCATATAAAGTTGTTTTATAGTCATGACATTAACATCTCTTATGTCTTACGCTTTTGCACACATTTTTTTTTTTAATCCCCACTCCGCACACATCTTAATCCATTACCCTAAACTATCCTCTGGAAGTGGGCACTATTCCCTGGTTTTGCAAGGAGGGACAGGGTGACTAAGCTGTGTGTAAGCACCAGGGCTGACACAAGAACACAAGGCTTTCATTGCTTCACTGTGGCTAGAGTTTATTGTGCCTTAGGCGAATATGAGGTCCAAAAAAAATTTTTTTTTGGAAAATACTAAAAATATCAAAAACCTGTCAGTTTTTCATTGATTTATAATCACTCATGTTTATTCTGATGTGAATGTTCATATACACACTGTCACTCTTTTTGATTTCTTTTAAAGAAGGTCCAGTCTACATGTTAATATTTGGTATCATTATAACTTAAAAATATTCTGCACTCCCCCCAATATTTTCTATGTTGATGGTGTGTTTTCAAGGAAGCTGATGGGATGCTGGTCCTTAGCTGATCTAATTCTCTGGGTCACTTAGAGCTCTGTAAACTCAGGAAGAAGCAAGTCTTGGGTATTAGTCTAGCACCACAGCAGAAAGTCATTAGTTACATTATGAGATACTAAATAACAAAAGTGGTTTGTAAATGTTAAAAGTGCTACAGGGATCTAAGAAGTTGTTCAATTACTGCCTAGAACTGAGTCAAAGAAAGGACAGTTGTCTGTCTGCCCCAGACGAATGCCTAGGGCTTATCTCTCTAAACAGGTGGCTTAAAAGAAAAAGAAAGAGAATGAGCAGAAATGTACTCAGAGAGGGCCCTGTGGGCATAGCTGACAGATCTTGAAAGTGGTATATAGAGATGACTGTGGTCTAGCAGAGGACAGGGCAGTGGATTCTTTTGATCCCAGGCCCTTCTGGTAGAAGTGCCACAAAGACACACAGGCATGCCTACCTAACTTATGATGACACAAAAATGGGGGTATAGGCCGGGCACGGTGGCTCGTGCTTGTAAGCTTCAGCCTATGAAGCGGCCGGGGCCAGGGATCACGGTTCGAGTCCCGCCTGGGGCCCGTAGTGAGACCTGGTTCCAAAAAAACAGCTGGGCGTGGTGGCGCACGCCTGTAATCCCAGCTACCTGGGAAGCTGAGGCTGGGGATGGCTTGAGTCCGTGGTACCCCGGGCAACGAGAGCCTGCGGTTCCACAGGCAAAAATAGCGACACCTAGTCTCAAAAAAAAAAAAAAAATGGGGGTATACTTCATAAAAGTTTAGAGATAATCAAGAAATAGTCATCATTGGGATGTTGGAAACTTATAAGACATTTTAATTTAATGATAGTCCTGGTTGAAAGGATTTGTGAATATGAAGGCATCCAAGTAGCTTAAAAAGAGTAGAATGACTGAGCCAGGCCACCTGTGGTCAATTCACC